>JAITYZ010001605.1:0-10229 GCA_027744595.1 Paronellides praefectus | reverse complement strand
GAGAACGCTGGAAAAGGGCATTAATGGTATACACAAAGAAGAGAGAGATACAACATGCACGCCTAAATACACACTATTAAATATGTATAAATGTATGTATATCCTGTAGTCTTACAGACCGTAATATAAATGAACCTCTAACGTTTATCTTTTTATTTTATTGTACTTTTTCTATCCAAAGTATTTCGTCCTTTTTCTAATCCTGATGATAGCATGCCAAAATAATTGTGCTATATTTTGAACAACTCTCAAGAAAAAAGCGGTGAGCGCATAAAATATAATGTACATCTCAAACTATATAGTCAAAATTTCGTATACAAATCGTGCAACAAGAATGTAACGTTTATTTCTATCATATCCCGTTCCACTATCAGGTATTCCATTCCGGTAATGCGTTTTTATATCTTAAGTGCATCAGCCAAAAGGAAAGAGAAATAGAAAAATTGGAATGAAAGGGTGCATATTATTGTTTTCCCCTAAATTTCATTTACTTTTTTTGAAGAAACACTATAAAGGTTAATGGAATATACAAGTTCATGTTGATTGATTGATTAGAGATGAAATATTTACACTTGGTTGATCACGAAAAATATTGCGCCCGAACTTTAGAATATGGACGTATTGTATTAATAATATTTGAATATTCATTTGGAATGTCGTTACAAAATTATGGTTAAAAATTCATCCATGTTTGCATGGCTTTTTTGAGTTGTACGGGACAAGTAATTTTCACAAACGATAAAGCCATGCAGTACAAGTACAATATTGACAAAAGTTCAGGACATGACCACGACGATGTTTTGTGACGTCAGTGGCCATAAATATATTTCTAATTTAGAACGTATAACCCCTCCTTTACGTATACAATTATTCCTGATGGGAAAACCTATGATATGACTACAGGCAGGCGGACATATTTTTTATGATAAAAAAAGCAAAAAACCCTGGGAATTATGCAAACCCTTTAACACGAAGGATATGTGTTCCCGCAGGCCCCTTGGCGTCTCTTTTTTTCCAAAATCGCTTTGGTACTTTGGTATTGTGTTGTTACACTAATGATGATGGTGGTACTAGGCCGGTGTCGCCACTTCTCTCCCATTCTCAATATTAATACACATAACAATATACAGCCTTTGTTTTTTTGTCGTTTGAATGAATGAGTTTGTTTGGGGAGGGAATTAATTAAAACTCAACAATGAAATGGCAGAAACACGTTCCTTTGTACCTACTCTTAAGATTTTAATAAAAGGACAGAGACTTTGTTCATATCGCTGTTGTGGTACTACTACTACTGCTGTCTATTGACTGACATGACTTTGCTTTTTATTCTTAATGGTAACAATACAATATGATATAAAATATTATGCTCTTGTGCTACCATACTGCGCTTCAAGCACTTTTTTACCTATGTCAGTTTGCTGTTAATGTTTATACATAACTCACGAAGCCACATCCACAACACAATGTTTCATTTTTATACTTGGTATATTTATTAGCATATTATTAAAAAATAATGAAAAAGAGGAATTGCCAACACTAACATTAAACGTAAGCATATAAATATACTTATATATCATCCGCTCAGCAGTTTCTCACAAATACACTTGCTTTATAATCATAAGTAAGTATACAATAATAAGAGGAGATATAGATTGTTCAGAAGGTCGAATAAATGAATGAATGAAAAAGTGCTACTTTTTAGTATACAGCATCAAAAGGAAGTGCTGAGAAAATACTCAAGGGAAAACTGTCAGGAGAAGATGAGCTTTTTCTAATTTATCTATTTTGTTTAGAAGGTCGAATTAATGAATGAATGAAAAAGTGCTACTTTTTAGTATACAGCATCAAAAGGAAGTGCTGAGAAAATACTCAAGGGAAAACTGTCAGGAGAAGATGAGCTTTTCTAATTTATCTATTCCCTCGTGTTTGACAAAAGCTTTTTTTATCGAGTGAATGTGAAGAGGAGTGATGAAAGTTAGGAGAAAAAAGTAACTTTTTCTACGAATATAGGACAAGTTTATAGGAAGGCAACAGCAAGACAAGCTTCATGAACGAAAATGGTTTTGGTTCACAAAAAAAGCGCAAAAAATGAGTTTGGCTGGCAGGGTACAAGAAGATTTAAGAAAGGATCAAGTCTCCTCATCACTCATATACCTAAAATGGCTAAGGCAGCACCATTGTTGTAATCGTAGTAGCAATGAAAGTTTACATACCTAAGTAGTAGGTATGGTATTTATACCTGTGTACGCAAAGATAAAATTCTGTGAAAATACCAAATTTCATTTATTGCCATTGTCACTTTTCCCCAAAATTTTCCCAATGTGCGCTGTTAAAAAGTTGATGAATGTAGGTACAAAGGTATTATTAATATTTTACGTAAATAATCTTTAATAATTTAAGCGTTTATGTTTATGCATGATGTTTGCTTGCAAAACGTAATACTTTTTTATAGGCTTGGGAAATAAGTTTTCTGCGAGAAATCTTGCGGATATAAAAAGTCAAACGAATTTCCGTCTTGGCAAAATTACCAGAGGTAGTGCACCACTACTATAGTGGTATACATAAAAACAAAACGTGGGTAGACTTTTAACAGCGTGCTTTTTCTTAACATGTTATTCCCTCCACTGCTTGTCACTTTTTTGTTTTAATAACTAGCAAGTTCCATAGAATACAAAGTATGACATGATTTGTTTTTCATCATGAACAGCATGACAAGAACTGGTATGATGATAATGCTAATGATGGATCGTTTCTGTTTAATAAAATGAAGTTTTAAAGATTTGTTGAAAGGTAAATGGAAAAAAATGAAGTTTAGACAGCGAGGAAATATCTTTTTCAAATAGGTCCTCTTTTTTGTTGTAAATTGTGTGTATAATAGTGTTTCTAAAATTGGTATTTTTTTAAAATTCTCAAAGCTCAAAATCAGTAGAGAATTGCTCTTCATGGCACATACCGTACCATACCTACCTACACGTGCATACACACTACACACTTTATCCACTGTGAACATTTAAAATTACTGCTGACTGAGTAGTAGCAAAAGAGGCTCTCCCATGGGGATTTTTTGAAACTACACACTGTCTTCTCCAGTTCCATTCGTTGAACTAGCTCAAAAGTTTTTTTTTCTTTGGAAAAAAATATAAGCTGCTGTTTTGTGTTTTTGAAGCTTCTACTGCGTCGGAAATTGAGTATTTTGGAGGTAGGAAATATCTTTTTTAAATAGGTCCTCTTTTTTGTTGTAAATTGTATGTATTATAGTGTTTCTAAAATTTGTAATTTTTTTTTAAATTCTCAAAGCTCAAAATCAGTAGAGAATTGCTCTTCATGGCACATACCATACCATACCTACCTACACGTGCATACACACTACACACTTTATCCACTGTGAACATTTACAATTGCTGCTGAATGAGTAGTAGCAAAAGAGGCTCTCCCACGGGGATTTTTTGAAACTACACACTGTCTTCTCCAGTTTCATTCGTTGAACTAGCTCAAAAGTTTTTTTTCTTTGGAAAAAAATATAAGCTGCTGTTTTGTGTTTTTGAAGCTTCTACTGCGTCGGAAATTGAGTATTTTGGAGGGCTCCTGTTCTACTTACACATTACCCATAAGTTGTTAGTATTTAGTAATTTGAATAGAATTTAAACTTTTTCATCTCTGAACACGAACAAAAAATAATATTTTGTTATCACAACTTTTGTGACAATGACAAGTTTCAGAGTAAATCGAGGAATGTGGCTTATAACATATTTTTATAAAGAAACAAAAAAACGACTTTATGAATGGATTGTAAAGAGTATATTATGTGGGTGCCGTTTCTTGTTTCGTTTCTTTTCTAGTTTTTCCAACTTTTCATTTCTCTAGAGAAATATTTAATTTTAGAGCATCCCTTGTTATACGCACAAAGTACTACGTATTGGTACGTGTGTGTGACACACACTGTATGTGTGCAAAAATTACGTTGGTGTATCATTCGCTCATGCAAAAAACCGTTAGCTTGTAAATTGTATTATGTAAAAACTGAACTACGAGTAGTCTTTTGTGGGTAAAAAGCAATTTTAAACCACATATCGCATTGCTAGATTAAGAGATGCGTAGCCATCAACTTCAATAAACTGGACAACCCTTGTAATTCGATAAACTTTATTGTGTGGCCAATGATGTTGTTCATCCAAATGAATCCTTGATACACGGTCAAGAGTGTTATGTACTGTAAAAGCATGAACAGTAACCGAATATGAGCCATGAAATGCGTGGTGAAAGTGAAACATAAAAAACAAGGCTGCTCAAAAAGATACTAAAATTATTTTATTACCTGTCCATGCTTGTTGTTAGCCGTCTTCATTCTCTTTATGAACTTTGTAAATATAAACTTTAGGAAAAAAATATAATTTTCGTAGTGCATTGTACGTACAGGAATTTTTTTCATCTAAACTTACTTTATACTTTGTTACTTTGTTTTAGGCATAAATTTATGTTTAAAAGTGCCCTTTTGGTTGTGCCTATTGGTCAAATAAAAAATAAGTGCATATTAGCTTGTTGAGTAGTTCCTACAGGGAGTGGTATACGTTATGTGTTGTGCCCCACTTTCACAAAAATTCATATACATGCCACTTTTACTGTCATTTTTGTACAAAAATATGTGGTGGCTTGCGGTATCGCACCAAGCCATGGTGCAGCTCAACGAACATAAAATATCCTACCATGACACATTAGCCATAACCAGTTTAGTAGATGGATATTGGATATACATACTTTTGTTTTCATATTCACTTTTATTCATGTGAGGTTTTTTGTTAGTGTCACAAAGTACCCCAAGAGACGAATGAAATAGTGAAAGTGAGCACACAAGCATATCAAATGATATTATTGCATATTTGTAAAGATAAAGTAAAAGCCAATATGAGCTACACAACATTTTACTTTTTTTTACACTAAAGTTGCACATGCATTGGTAATTATTTGGATACAAATAATGTAGAAAGTTCAGTTGTGATGATGATAGTGAAAAATTGTTCTATCGTCAACCAGGTTTTCCACCAGATTGTGCAACATACGATGTCGTTTTCATTACATTATCGTTGTATAACAGTGAGTATGGTACAAGTTTGGTCATCAACTGTAAGCACTACGATGAACAAATGAACATGGATGTGGGCAAAAAAAAGTTGACTCGTGAACAAATTGTCCCCTGGTTAACTGAAATATAGGATATAGGAAGAGATTCGGATTCTCAGCTCTCAAGGAAGCAATATTTGATGAGATGATGTTTGACAAAAAAAAGTTGACTCGTGAACAAATTGTCCCCTGGTTAACTGAAATATAGGATATAGGAAGAGATTCGGATTCTCAGCTCTCAAGGAAGCAATATTTGATGAGATGATGTTGACAAGGCTTTCAAAGAGTACTGTGTAAAATAATGTAAGCTACTTTCCCAGAAAACCAGTGGTTAACTGATGCGCATACGTTTGTCGTGTGCACTTCTTGATTATAGCTATTGGTGCGTTTACTCTTACTCCAAAGGAAAGTGATGTGTATACCTTATTATCTCTTGCTTGAGCATACTCCGTGACAAATGCCATTTTCCCTAGAGTCGTAAGAGAAATATACATGCTTTGGACATCACGATCATGCTTTAATGCAAGTTTAGTGTTAGGGATGACTCTCTTGGGCATGTGTCATATGTGTGGAATTAGTCTGCATTGTGAACATATAGGGCTCACACTCCTTTCACCAAGTGAAAGGAGTGAAAAACGTTAAATGCAATAATAATAATAATTCCTTTGGTAAAAACAAGGAATAACCACATGTGGTAAAAATGTTGAATAGGATTGGGAAATAATATTTTGTCAGCTATTTTATACGCAAAGTGCTGTGTGGATGCTGTGAAACCACCCGTAGAGACGTGGAGTAAAAAGGGCTGTAACTTTTTAATGGTTTGGTAGTGGTTAGGAATGGTATTGTATATGAAACACACAAAAGTTTGATGTCGCCAAATTCTTTATCATTTTAGGTATCTGCACCGCAAAATTTTTGCCGTACTATATACTACCACTAATGATTTCATATAAATACATAATCTGCGGAAATATTGGGATGGAATAGATGTAAAAAGATCTATCGGTTCAAGTAGCTATTTTCAGAATATTATCAGAATTTTCTATTTATGGTTTACCTAGTCTACATGAGAGCCATATAAATGGTTTGCATACAGTATAAGAACAATAATTGGCTTTTATTTGTGCTAACCAATATTATTTTATGCAATGCACTTTTTTTAAAAATTATTTGTTAGTCATTTCGTTCCTACTTTAGTTTTCTAAAAAAAGTCGTCCATTTCGTAGATATTATGTTTGTACCCAACGCCTTACAATTCTTTTAATCATTCTTCTATATTGTTTTTGTACAAAGATCCGATTTGCTACTGAATTATGGTGTATTACCTGTAAGTACCTTAACCACGTGCACTTCCCGTTCACGTTTCGGTATCCGTTTGCAATTTGCAACGAGAATGAGTTTTCGACTGGGAAGTGGGAACTGGTGCATGCACATTGTTCTTGGTAAAATGAAAAAGAGAAAGGTCAACAAAAATGCATGGGGTATAGGTATCAGTTTTCATAACCATGACACTTAACGCCCACGCTCCTTTCTCTTGAGAGAAAATATCTTGTCAATTGAAACTCTAAAGGATGTATTTTGCCCACTGCATCTTTTGGTGTAACAATTTAACAAGTGACATTGTATGTATTGGTGATATAATAGAACAAAAAGTTGCTTTAGATCGGATACATTGGAACTTCCGAAATGCCAAGAAGCACTTAATTGCATCTTATTTAACGCTAGAAGAATTCCAACTCAATTTACATTTGGAACATGCTATTTCATCACTATTCCATGTAATATTCATGTAGTGTGACTTATTGAATAATAACAATAATAATAAAATGTTATTTGATTAATAAACTAAAGTATACTATGCTGTCTGCAAGGCGGTATGGTGTTGCACTCGTTGTGCTCCATGAAGCAATAAAAAGTCCATTTTGCGCTTCAGACATAGAAAGGGTTTATTATTGCGATTAATATTAGCAAAACTTTGTTACAATGATAAACAATAGGGAACCACAATGAATATCTCAAGAGGAAGTCATCAATAAGATTTATGAGCCAATAAACTTATTTTTTGTGACCTTCTATTAAATTTCTTATATGTGTTCATTTTTTGTGTTACAGGTACAATAGCCCTGCGTGGCAAGTGTAACGACACTATCCAATGTCTCGGGGAGCATGTTGAGTGCAGACTAAGTATTTGCAAATGCGAGCTTGGCTACTTGCCACGTGTCGACAATGGAGAATTATGTGGAGGTAAGTGATGAAGAAAAAAATCCTTTTTACTCTAGAAAATGAACGACCAATATCGATACACAAATATTATGCATGTTAAATTGTAACCCAAAGTTGATATTTTATAAAATCCATTCGTCGCAATAACTGACACAATAAACTTCTCACATAAGCTAGTCAACAAACCAACATTTATGCATGTAGTCTTTTCTTGTCATGATCACGAAACCGACGTAATATTTTTACTTGGACTTGCACCGTTGAACGTGTTCTGAGTTGACGAAAAGCGGAAATAGTACAAGGATAACACAGGTATACTTTCTATAGGCATTATGTACATTAGATACATAGGTACTATACTTTATTATTATGAATATGATTTGAGCACACATGTCTAAAATGTCTATAGAGTACCGTAAATTACAATATTTTATTCCATTTTCTGATATTGACACTTTCTGTTTGCAAGGAGAAAGGTCGCAACTGTTACATGATGCAAAAGTGCGAGCACCCCCACCCAATTTTTGTATTCATCGCAAAGTTTTCATTGTAATTCTATTTTGATTTTTTCCCCAAATTTCTCAACGTATGTGCATTTTTGTTTACATAGGTATACATACATATTAGTACAATAGAAAACAGGAGAATCAGGGTTGTCTCCTCTGGAGCAATGTAGTTTGTGCAGGAGCTATCCCCATTTCACACGCGTCTTAAATAGGAATAAGTTTCCATGTACTTAACTATACGCATACCCACTTCCAAGGGATCATTGAAATAGTACTTTGAAATCCTTTTTCGGGTTCTACAAAAAAAGCGTTTACATAAGCCTGCATTTTGTAAACAAGCGTAGGCGTACATTTTTGCTTCGAATAATATTTTTATAAACGCCATACATATATGAAATGGAAAACAATGCAGACAACTTGAAAAAATCTCATGCACTAAAAAATAACTTTTCCCCCTTCTTTTTCTTAGCTTGGCTTTCTTTCTGTTTAGTAAAGAAAATCTACACAGTCAGTATAGAAAATACAAGGAAATAAACACAAAACAAACGCAACTATATATTAACCATAAATTTTCAACATAGCGGTTCTGCATTACAGCGTTAAAACAATGATTTATTACGAATTTGTGGTGGCACTGCAAGACTCTTGGTCAACATGAAATTCAGCATAGATTACATGACACACATACATGTTAAGTAGGCATACAATTTGTGCAGTAGTTGAAGCCACAATGTCATTTGAGGGATTCAATTTTGTGATAAAGTGATAATAATATGAGAACAAGCGCTTCTTTCTCTGTTTCCAGACGATGAAGATGAAAATAAGTAGGTATAAAGCATCTAGCAAAGTTGCAATTGGCAAGCCTTATAAAACCTAAAGTAGTTTGTAATGATGAGATGTCATATCATTAGTCATAAAAAGTAACCACTCCACTGAAAAGCCAATGCATAATACATGCATAGGTATCTAGTTTAGTTACATGATCAGTAGAAGTAGTAAACTGATATACTCTTGCACTGTCTTATAAACAAATGCTAATATAAGTCTTGCCGCTGCTCATAACGAATAAATGATGTTTTTGACTGAACAACTTTTGTAAACTTTCTCCTCAATAGTTTTACTACAAATACATAATAATGACAAGTGGGGCTAGTGCTAGCTGCAAAACTAAAAGACTTTTTAAAAAGTTGAAGATGGAGTGGGAGGAAGAAAATGAGCAGAGTGTAAATTCCCAGGATTTTTTTATTTTCTTATTTTTTGTCAAAGTGGTGAAAGCAGGGAAATAATGATTCTTCTCTTCGTAATTCCTTTTCCAGAATTCGTGCTTTATGTACAAATCTTTTGACAATCACACTTTGTTTTATGAAATGCAAATGAATTCCTAGTCTATATGATAATGAAATGGAGGGGCGCGAGGTATTTATATATTTTTTTGCACTTTTTATTTACATGACAGAGTGACATGGTTGTTAAAAGTGGTAGTGTCTTGTGTCGTAGTAGTAGTAGTAGGGTTATTGTGAGTTTCAGAGAATAACTGGACGTGACATAATTTATAATACAAACTTTATGTGCAAAGTAGTAATATTACTTTTACTTTGCCCTTCAGAACACAAGTTTTGTGGAGATGTGGCGAGAGGACAAATGAATTATCCTTGAGTTAATACAATTTTGCTAATTTTCTTTTCAAGATTTGAAATATTTACATGCTTTGAAATAAGACGTCAAATAAAGTTGTGAGCCGGCCTTGCTTTTCTTATTAAATAGGCGAACAAGAATTTACATTACGTCAGGAGGATGTCATAAATTAAACGCCCTCAGAGAACAATGTGTACACCTACATGGTGTGCTTACACTATGCATGAAATACATAACAAAAATAAATAACCTTGGTCAAAAAGATTTCATTATAAAAATCTTTCTAAACCTTCCACGAGATGTTACCCACTTGATTTGATATGAATAAACTAAAACTTTTATTTTGGATTTACAGAGGCGAGTGCACACCACGTCGAGGTTCCAACAACAGATCCGACCATGATCGGTGTAGTGGTTGGACTGGCATTGATGTCCGTTACACTTTGTATCGTACTCAGACTATTTGCCAAGTAAGCAGAAAAAAAACATGTTTTACAATTCATCATACCTGTATCAAGTTTGACGGTTATACTATTTCCCATGTTGACAAGACTTTCACTCAAACAATCCTTTTCCTTTGCAACAGGGCAAGATTCCGAGAAAACAGGACGATTTTTAACACGCCTAACCCCCGGTTGATGAATGTGTCACTTTTGAAAGGGTCCAAAACATTACTGAGGGGAAATAGCGCTGGCGGTCAACGGTCAAGACGGGGTAGTCAAGTGTCAATGGGCAGTGGGCCAAATG
>JAITYZ010001604.1:0-12569 GCA_027744595.1 Paronellides praefectus | reverse complement strand
AATAATATGATGTGAGGCATGAGGCATGATAAACTGGAACATGGAACCCAAAAATGTTATTCGTTCCGGTAAGGTGTAAATAACTCAATGCACAGGGCACTGGTATCTGAATGAATTTATGTAGGTGTGTTATGTTGTGAGTTGCTGCTGTTGAAAAGATGGTTCAAGTAAAAAAATGAATATTGGATAAAAAATTCTTCAAATAATAATATCCATAAAGTGCATTCCCTTGAAGGAATGTAACGCATAAGACTGCGAAAAGGGCACGTTCCACGTAACACCTTTACTTTTAGAATCTATGTTTATCCATATATTTCATAGGAAAGGTGATCATCAGTTTTTCTTTCAAGCTATTTTCTCATATGCTTAGGTTCTGCAAACAAATTTTCACGTTTAGTTCAAATATCGATTAATTTTTGAGGTTGTACGTAATACTTTCATTTGAGCTGATGCGTAAAAGCTTTGAAGCCTTCCAGCAAAATGAATCAAGTCCAGCCTATATCCTTTCATTCATTACTTATTTATTTGAAATAAAACTTTTTTTCAAGGTTCTATATTATGTATTTTTAATTAGCCAATCAGCGTAAGATCTCTAGGTTGCTGCCTTCTTCAAAAGTGACTAGACTAGAATGCCTATATATCGTGAAAAGCTGATAGGTGAAAGGAAGCAGAAAAGGCTTGACAGAAAAAGAAAAGTATGTATAAAAAGTGACTTGAACACGACTAACCTACTTTTTTTCTTGCCATTTTCTACACGGGAATCGTTACTAGCACCAATGAAATTAATCTGTTATGTACAATGATGCAAAAAAATGTATGTACACCTATAACTCTACTCTGCTAATGCTGTTTCACATGCATCAATGTCTACTGCTGCTACATGCAGCCCTGAACCAATGCAATATACACGAGAGCAAAAAAAAACGGTTTTACCAGAAATGGAAAAGTAGAATTCATTTGCATTCTTCACCATTTCCTTTCTCCATTCTCATATGTTTCCTGTTGTTCCAATAACGTGAATTTGTGTGTGCCTGCTTTTTTTCTCCCTCTCTTGCTCCCTTTTATTCACTTGATTATTGGTTCAACGCTCTCCTCCTCCGGTATTAAACTGAATGAGCACATACTTCCGAACACATTATGTATGCTTAAGTTATTGCCATCATGAGGCAAGGGAGAAGAAAAAATACCCGGGAGAAAACGTAAACCGCTTACGCCAATTCTATTTAATACTATTCAGCGAAAAAAATATATATATCCACTGGACGTACACGACACGTACGCATAAGCGCGTTCTACATCTTACACAACTGATCAAATTTTCTTGTAAAACCTATTCTTATTCATCCCTGTAAAGTGACACGGACTTATCGTTTTTGCACTTTTTATCCCCATATATTATATAAAAAAGGGTGTAGAAAAAAGGCTACGTTTCCAGCTTGTGTGTGTCTGTGTGTTTCCACATGCTGGACTTGTCTTGGACTACTGTTGAAAAAAAAACTTGAAAGAGTTAAAGCCAGTCAGCACTTATGAATTCTTATCGTTACAACAGGAAGACGTGGGTGGGAAATCTAGAGCGAAAGCGAGAGAGCTTACAGCAGCAGCCAGACGAAATGCAAGTGTAGCAAAGAACTCTAAAGCCTCAAAGAAAGTATAAGGATGACGGTCTCTTTCTCCACCACCACCATCATCGTCGCTGCCCCCGGTGTTGCAAAAAAAGTATGCATGTATACCTACCTAGTTGCATATTATCCACACGCTTAATCTATAAAAAAGGAAAGGCGCTTGCAACTTGTGTGACATTATTTGCCTTTTTCATCCTTCACATTTTCCTCTTTTTTATATGTAAAATGTTGCTCGAGTACCACCACCACCATCACGATTATCATCATCCTCAACCTCCATCTCTCTTTAGGAGCATCTGTGTATGCCAACACACATTAGACCACCAACTTTCCACTCTGTCTGCTATGAGTGTTAAGGGGGTTACTTTTTGAGAAATATACAGGGATAGCGAAAGAGGATGAGAGTGAAAAAAGAGAGAAAAACTAGTAAAAAAAGTTTAATTTAGTGCTTAGAAAGCCAACACACATATCGCCACCACTACTACAACTATCTCTGCTGTAGCATCTCTCTCTTTGCGTTATACAAGACCACACACCGTTGCTTTTCCCCTCTGCTTCTATAACCAACGCTAACGCCATTTCGCCATATTTGACTGAGCGAATCAACGTTACAAAATGTTTGATCAACCTTTTCTCCAACTTTTATCGCTGCCGCCTGCGTCTTCTTCTTGCACTTTTACGAGAGCACATATAGACACACACACTCATACAGAGTTACTAGTGGAGAAAATTTGCCAAGAAAAAAAATCAAAGGGCAAAAGAGAGAGAGTCTCCGTTTATATAACCGGAATCATCAACATAGATACATATTATTATCTGCGTTGCAATTTACATGTTGTCTTAGTTTACGACTATAACTTTTTTGGATCATCCGCATGCTTGCTTGTTAATGACTACACATACAGGTATCACATGTATACCTATATAGGAAGCACCATCATTGTCGACAAACACACATTTAAGCAGGAGCAGCAGCAGCAAGTTTTTTAACAAGAAACACGATGAAAAAGTTTAGATAACATTTTATAGCTTGCACGCTAAAATATTATATTAGTATTTTCGGGGGAGATTACGACGACAGCTTTTGCCCGCACACAAGGTTTCTTTTTTACTTTTACTGGTGTTGTTTATGATTAACAAGTAGCGTGGCTCTCTGTATCTACATCTACAGTGTAGATTCCACACACACACACACACACACAGGGTCTTCTATGGTAATTCTCAAAGAAAGTTGGGCATTGATTCTGTTTACCCTCGCCATAATGTGTTGTAAAGTAACTTTTATGGGAGTTTGAGGTGACAATAATCATTACCTACCACCAGCACCATCATCAACCAACCCCAAACAGCTACGTGTGGACTCATCTCGCCCATCATCATCATCCTCCTCACCAACCGTAATCACTACACATATATATATAGGTACCTACATCACTCATTATAAAAGAACATTCACCAGATAGAGAAAAAAATGCATTCAACACCACCATCCACCACATGTCTTGATATAACATTGGATGATGCAATAAATGCACTTTGACTGCATTTTGGTACAAGTATAAAAGTTTAGCTTGTATATCTACCATTTTTTGAGAATGCGATAAATTAAAGAGATGTGGCATAGATAACATATAGCCTATTGTACAAAAAAAGTACCAAAAGTTTATATCACAAAGTTGCATCAAAAAGTTCCTTTATTTAAATGCTTTAGAGACGAACAAAATTGCTTTCACACTACATCGTGGGTTTTTTAGTAGGCAGGAATATTAAGGAAAACAAAAAAGTCATTTTTCAAAAGCTCATTTCTCGTGACGACGACCATCAAAAAGTGATCTTATCGATTGTTGTTATTACTATTATGATGAGGATGAGCATAATGTATTTATTATTATGAAATAAATTTATGATACGCAGAAAATTTTACACTTTGTCTACACGAAAAAAACTGGATAATGATAATATGTGTATATCCCATGCTAGCATCGTCATCATCATCATTATCACCATCAACCTTCCAACTTCCTTTCAAAACCTTTATTGTTCTCAGATGATGAAACAAAAATTTGAAAAGGTGTAAAGAATAGATCATTGTCATCATGATCATCATCATCGTGATTTGGTGAGGAAAAGAAACAACAAAAGTAATAATAATCATAACAACATTATTTTCATGGGTTCATCATTTCAAACTTTTCAAAAGAACGAAGAAACGTGTTGATGGATATGGATATTGTTACAAGTATTCCCGTATTCCCACTTTATAAATGAATAACAACAACCGCAACAACATTAGAATCAAATCTAAAAGATGAGCCTTAATAACTCGTATAATGTGCACTGAATAGTAATTTCTGTACTACACTACTTTTTTTATATGAGAATAACGCATAGCAGCTCATACTATTCATACAAGTAGGTACACACAGATCCTCATCACCATCTTGCGTTTTTTTATATCCATTTATGTAAATGCACCAGAATAAGGTCTAATGCATCGTGTAAAATGTTATGTAACAACAACACATTTTACTTATCTTGATTATAATCCATTCCTCAACTTTCTTTACACACGGGGAGATGATGAGCGTGTAGTATACATATAGGTAGGTATATAAGCGTATACATAGCGAGTAAAACAATGTTTCACTACAATAGTATCAACTTTAAATGTTGTTGAGGTGGATAAATGAAAGGAGTGAAGAAGAAACTTCTCTCGTGAAGAAGAAGAAGAAGAAGAAAAAAAGATGATAAGAGAGGAAAAGGGGTTGGATCCCGCCCCATCTTTAAATACAAGTGTGTTTGTAGAGTGGAAACAAGATGATCCGCATATTCATCTTCATCATCACCTTTTCTACACTTTTTCTTGTATGTTTACTCCAGCCATAGTATAAAATCCCGTGTATGTATGAATACCTATATGTGAATGTTTATATGGCACAAAAGTATGCAATAGGTAGGTAAATATATTATGAACATACATACCAATGTATGCATGTTACCCACAAACATTTTTTGTTTCAACCGATCCATTCCATGATGCTTCATTTCACATCTAATTCCCAAACATACTTTATTATTAGCCTTTGACACAGAAAATGGTCTTTATCTTTCCCCTTCCATTTCTTTCTGATTTCTTCCCTGTAATAATAATAATAATGATCATCCTTCAAAAAAAACTTTTACTCACAATCAGCCATGCTATTAATATAAAAGTAAAAAAGGACGATGTAATCTATCCCTTATACCTATGCATATAAAGCTACAACAACGAAGGTATGTGATTATAATAAAAAATATTGCTTGCCAACTAAGAGAGCTCTTTTTATTACGACGAAGAAGAGGGTGTTAGGAAAGCAAAGCAAAAACAACGGGTAATAATAATAATGATGATGGCGATGATGATGATTATGAAAAAGGAGGACGAAAGGAGAGTGATGATTAGACGGTGAGACCAATCAATGTTTCAAAAAGTTTTTAAGCTTTTGAATTACTTACCTCTTCTCCCCTCCTCACTTTGTGAACTGAGAGGGAAGAGAAGTTTGAAATTTTAAACGTGCATAACACATAATAATATGTGCATACTTATTACACAAAGTGTGGTATTTTGGAATTGTATGTACCTTACCAGCAAAACAACAGATAATTATAAAGGCATAGCTATATATTATGCCACAACTATAAATACCAAATAACAAGGTTTTTGATGTATCGAAGTACTGATATTTATCTTGTCGTCCTGAATAAAGAGAAAATTCCCATGCATGTAAATATATAAAAAATAATAATACGCACTAGTTTATATTTTCTTCCATCGTCGCTCTAAAAGCTGGACAAACAATTATTATTTTTTTGTGGTGTTTTACAGGTGGTTATTACACATGTCTCGTTGGAATGAAAAATTTAGGTTGATCGATATTTTCTAAAAAAATATTGTGGTGGGAGACAATCTCCTTGTCATTAAAACATGAAAAGCTAAATATCACGTGTCGTCTCAAGCAAGGAACGTAATCGAAGTGTACTTTTTATTACAAAAATGCATACATTCCTGAAATCCAGTGATAAACATACTTGCAAGAAAATTAGAACCTTTCAAACGAAATAAAAGTGATTATATAGTTCACCAAAAAAGTAGTAACCTATATGAACCATGCGTATAATTTCCACAATTTAAATTCCATTTAAGTTTTTTTCTTTCTAAAGTCCGCTGATATGGTAGAAAAGATGTAGTACGCGTAACACGGGAAGATTTAGATAGTAGCGAATATTAAATTGTGAGAATATTTATAAATGATTGTATGAAAAAGGAAAGGAATTTTTAAAAACAAGAAGCTGAACTCATGATAGATTATCCAAATCGCAATTAACGTCACTGATCTAGACTGAAGAATCCACAAGGCGAGATTTATTGGTTGCATTTAATATACATAATGTGTAGAGAACAGAGTCATAAAATTTTCTAGTAGCGTTTGTCCATCGTCCAAAAAGAGATATGATTTAAAAAGAAAACCAAGTTTCTACACACACACACACTTGTAGTCATTTGCACTGAAAGTTGGGCCCCTTACATAAATGCTTTGTAAAATAATAAGAATCAAGTTCGGTGTGTTNACACACACACACTTGTAGTCATTTGCACTGAAAGTTAGGCCCCTTACATAAATGCTTTGTAAAATAATAAGAATCAAGTTCGGTGTGTTTGGTTTGGTTGAAGAGACAGGTAACTTTTTATCATCATCACACGCATGATGATGATGACGATGATGATGGTATGTGTATTCTTATACTTTCAAGCTGACGTGTAAAGTGACGAATTGTATGCACATGCAGTCTTGCACAGAAAAGTAGTAAGTAGTTGTGTGTCAAGGTAGGGATGTATATCTACCAGTTAGAGTTTTATCTCTCCTCACATTAATGAAAAAACCGGAAAAGATAAAAATGTAACACTATTAAGCACTTTGTTAAAAGTGCTACCGTCCCGTGTAATTTTTAATAGGTAAATATGAAAATAAAAAGACAAGGCATATATATAGGTAAGCATATATGCATACACAGAGCAATGTATATATTTGTATGTACCTATGTATAAGGTCATATTGTCATATTATTAAATTGAATTGAATATACATACTACTCAAACACGCACTCATCCGGTAGCAACTGCAGCTTCATCGTTATCATTAGTCACTTCTCTACTAAATCCTCATTTAATAGTTTAGTTGTTTTTCGTGTGTATTCCAGATAAAAAATTTTGTCAGAAAGACTTTTTTCACATATGCATGCATACCTAAAAAAAGTACATACGTTCGACTTTTATAATATATTATTATTACACGCTCTCTCAGAAATTTGGTACTTTTATTAATGCGAGTAAATTTTTGTGCTGCTACTGCTTTTGATAATAATAATGATGATCATGAGACAAAAATATATATAAAGACAAGGAGAAAAAAACAAGTGCATGGAAATGCTTTATCTTGAATTATATGTAAATGTCACTTTTTTCTGTAGCTTATCACGAAAACGTTTTACTACACAACTACTTGTCCTTTTTCTCTTTATGTCATTTCTTTTTGCTACTCATTCATTTTCCACTAAAACAACAACTGCTTCTTCTTCTGCTACCACTTTACTCCTCAACTTTTCAGGCTCTTCAAATTGTACGGATAAATGCGTAGCTGCACAATGTCACTGTCAGAGTGGAAACTAGGAACAATCTTTTGTTAGTTATAATTTTACGGAGTCATGCAAATAAAACTAGAGCGTCGAGCACAAAATACACATGCTCATCATAAGAGAAACGAGTATGTGCTGAAGTTTCTTTGGAGAAGAGAGAGAGAAAAAAAAATAAAAGAACACAAGGAGAGGAGAGGACTCATTATTCAGTAGCATAAGTTGTCAGTAGAAAAATTATGCATCAACTCAACTGATATAAAAGCCGCTCCCATTACAACATTTACACTTTTAAATTATAATATGTAGCACAGGAAAAAATGTCTTGTGCGAGATAATATGTCTGTATATATTTATTATCTCCCTCAAAATTCCGCTCTCTCTCTCTGTACGCTGCTCATTCTTCCTGTTCATATCTCTGGATATATTATATGTACCTCATCTGGATATATACATTATCCCAGGGAAGAGTTTCACAAACAGAGGAATGAGAGAGAACAAGCGACGAATGCCAAAACGTCAAGTGTGCTTAGGTGAAAAATCCTAAATAATTCAAACCTCATTATCTCTGTTACTATTTCTTTTGACTTGCCAAGTCGTAATGGGAAGAGATAAGAGAACAGAACGGAACAGATAGACAAACAGAGAGACAGTGAAAAGATTCGTTTGTCGTGCATACATACATGCATACCTACATATTTACATAAAAATCCGACTTGTTCTCTCTCTTCCCTTTTTTCGCTAGCTTTCTGCGGTATTAAAAGGTAGAAATGGTATAAAAGCAAAAAATAATGCAAGTAGTGACTTTTGCTGGGCTCCTGCTGTCAACTCGCTGTCTCTTTTGTATGGACTCTGCTTTTCCGTTTGTCGTTTTCTACAATTTTCTTTTTCCCTTCCTATTTCCCTTTTCCTTCTTTTATTTATTTTTTTGTCTAAACCTACTATATACATTATACATATATATGCCTACATACTATATCTAAACTAATTTTATGATTGTGACGACAATCAAAAATGAAAAGTTGGAATTTATACTGTGTCAGTATATTATGTACATAGTTTGCATACTCTATCGCCTTTTCCGTCTTCCAGCTTTTTTTTCTTCTTCTTCGTTTTTTATTCGGCAATTATCTAGTTCTCCAATTCCTTCTCATTGCATCCCTGCATCATGCTCATTATTATTGTCTTGTCAGACTAAACCGAGCCGAGCAAAAAAGGAAGTGTAGTTGTAGTAGTTTTAATAGGAAAAGGGAATATAGACGAATAGACGCTTTCGCTGGTGCCACGGAAGAGAAACGACACAGAGAAGAAGAAAAAAAGAGGAATACCTTTCAAAATTAACATCTCTATTCGGAGAATTCTTTCCGTTAAAGACAAGCTGGCAATTTTTTTCCAAGAGAGATAGAGAGACGACAGTTCATTATGTCATTCTGCTTTAAAAAGATTATTATTATTATCTCATGTTTATATACACGCTTCTACATGTTTCACATTCACACATACATACATCCGCCGTTTCTTCTTTTTTTGCTTGACGTCTCTACTGCCATTGCTCTACTTTCACATTCTCTCTCTCTCTCTCTCTTCTACATGTTTCACATTCACACATACATACATCCGCCGTTTCTTCTTTTTTTGCTTGACGTCTCTACTGCCATTGCTCTACTTTCACATTCTCTCTCTCTCTTTTCCTTTTTTGCAGCTTTTCATCCGCTTCTGGTTGTTTCATCGTTAAGATGAATCTATGTGCATGTGTATTTTATAATAAGGAATAAAAACAAAAAAAAATCCCAGTCGTTTTGTAGAATAACTCTACACATCTTTTTCAACTCTCGTTATTTCTCAAGTGCATTTTTTTAAAGTCACACATCAGCTTTTTTCAATGATGATGTTGTTGTTGATGATGATCTTCTTAAAATGTGCTCTGAAGCAGCTTAAAATCCCTTGTGGATTAGAACATCATCATGTGTGCGTACAGATATTTATGGTCTTGTACATAAGTACGTGTGTGTGTGTGAAGTTATTGCTACACTATTTCTTTGATGATTACGCTTTTGCCTCTCCTTTCATCTGTTTCTGGTCGTGTAAAATTGAGCATTACTATAAAAATTGCCCTTGTCTTGTACTACCTCGTTCACACATGGATATTAATAATATTGTATTATATTTATAGTTGGCATACAAACATAGGAGGATTCTCATCATCATGATCACAAGAAAGTGTAGACAGTTTTAGGTAGAGATATATAGGTTTGTATATTCGTTAATATCATATTACGCGTAGTACCGGTTAAACGTTAATGCTGTTATTATTGCCGTCGGAAATGTTGCAACAAAACTTAATCCCTGAAAATGCATGAAGGTATTACGCCATAATATTATTTTGTTACCTTCAACAAAGATGTTCAACATTTCAACGTATCGTCATAAAGAAAATTATTACTCTACTTAGTTTACTCACACAACTGAGCACAAGACTGGGTTCCACACTGCTAAAACTTTCAAATATAAAGAGTAATAACACCTTTAAAATAATAACATGAAAAAGAAATTGAGTGAGAGCATAAATTTAGATTAAAGCCGGTGTAAATTGGGGGATTAAAAATAAATATAAGTTTATTTTTTTATTCTTCTTTTTTTAAAGAAAAAAAGAGCAAACAGAGTGTGTAATGGGAGGAAATTAAGATCTCCAAAAAATTTTGAGCTACCAAACTTGCTTCTCTTTTTTTAATGTTCTTATTTTGGCAGGATTTTTTAAATGGCCCAACAAAGTCTTTAAAATTCTATTATTGTTATAATATCCATTATTATTGCGTTGAAATAAACGAGATGGATCCTTAAATTCCAACCTTTATTTCCTTACAAATTTTTCAAAAAGTAATTTTGTAAAGTCTTTTTTTTCTCCGTGTCGGCGAATAAAAATGTTTTTTTCTTTTCACAAAACAACTTTAACTTAAAATCATACTACTTTGTCTAAAGATTTATGATGGCAACTCCAGTTTTCCTCTATTCTTTACACAAAGCACATCAACAAAAAGATGTATGTATCCAATGCAGTGCAGCAATAATGATTTTTGTTGTTTTTTTTGCAACAAAAGGAAAGCAAGGTGATTTATACGATGCAACTTGATCATTTATATGCCATGTATTCTTTCATCTGTGTCTTAAGACAAGAGTTTTGTACAAAGTAAACTATATAAGCTTGAGATACTCGCTTATGGATATGATCCTTACTTTTTCATTATAATGATGATGGTGATCATGATCAATGATCACTGCAAAAAAAGCTGCATTTTCTATATACACGACCATGTTTATAGCATCCCGATAAATTTATTACACAAATCTCTGACCGTCATTTGAAAAAATCTATTGCTGACTTTACTGAAAGTCATCACAGACAAAAAAAATAAACCGCCACATTTACTCGGAATTGTTATTATAAGAAATCGCTTTCTTTTTGCATCATTACTGCATCATGTTTTTATGTTATGCAGGTTATGCAGTTAAGTTGAGAGATATAAAAAAAGTTTACTCGCAACTTGCAAAAATATTATGAATTATGATGATGTAAAGGACGTAATGAAGAAACTGAGATGAGCTAAGAACAGATCGTTTTTTCCTCTCTCTCTCTTCATGTTCATCATAATAATCTTCCTCTCATCATCACATCATTATCTATTGATGGACCTGCAAAAAATATTATATAACCTCCATTATTCATAATGTATAATATTCAGGTTGAAAGGATTCTTCAACTTCCTAGGCTTTCATTTGTGATGATGTTACATAGCTGTGATAACTATAAAGCAAGCTATAAGGAAAGTATCTTGAAATATATGCTTTAATTTTGAACATGAATCTCTGGCTTTCATCAACACTGGTTAACATTAGCAGGGAGCAAGAAGAAGATGGAATTGAGCGAGTGCACAATCACGAAATGAATTATCGAAAAGATTTTTTTTTTCTTAAGAATAAGCCATCTATTTATTTCGGGTTTTGTGAGCTATACACAGTGTACAGTGAACATGGCTATGAGAAAAAGGCCATGAAAAGTATATTATGTATAAAAAGTGTACCTACTTTGAAAGCATATTCTATATTATGCGCACATTATTAAGATGAGAGAGTTGCTCGAGAGAAGAGGTTACCGAAATGGAAGAAAGGGTTTTTTCTCTTCTTGTTTGCTTGAATGAAGACGCCAGCTTTTTTCAGTAGACAGTGGAGAGAAACTGTGTAAACTGAAAAAAAGAGCTTGGGAGTCGTAGTGATGAAAAAGGAACAAGTGGAAAATAAAATATGGTTTTTTACCATCTATGTATATATGCACGAAGTATATTATGTATATATAAACATATGCATATACATATATATAATGTAGCCATATAGCAAACCGGTAGTATGTACCATTTGCCACTTGTACAGAATTACTCGAGTTTGTTGAATAGATTTATTTGTGTGAGTGAATCCCATCATTCACATATGATTATTATATAAGTTGCATAAAAAGACGGCTTTTCTCCTTTTTCCTCCCTCCGACCATTTTATATACCTATATATTAATCTGTAAGAAACAGTAAAAAACAGTGTAAGACTCTGAGACTATTTTTTTATTTCTAGACACAGGCAGAAATTTGTAGTGGTAGCAAAGTAGCAATATGTTTTGCTACTACTTTTTATATAATATATAATATGTGAACTGAGAATGATGATTCCTCAATGAGATTTGTATTCATATTATTCTGTAGCCAAGAGCGTAGAAGATTAAAAGACCACGATTTTCCCACACACATGGAAGCACAAGTCGACTTTTTGGGGAACTTTTTTTTCATACACTCTCTTCTACATTATATTATTATTATTACATATTTTTTTCTCAACTCATTCAATCTGAATCTCATTATGCATTACACTCTATTATACATACATTATTACTGCATGTGTGCATTGTACAACTCGGTGTGTGTGTGTGAGCTACCAATAATATAAATGTTTTACTGCTTGGTTCTATATATTCAAAAAAAATCTTCAATAGACTGGTTGAAAGTATCCAGGTATTAATGATGATACACAACATCATAATATCAGCATATAAAAACCATGATGTAAATGCCACCAACGTACCTTCTTCTTTTTACTTACATACTTTTCCTCGTCATTATTATTAGCAATAACAAAAAATATGCCATAAAGACTCTTACACGAGAATATAAACAGAGGAGGTAACATTCATTTTCCCTTTTTGTTGATGATGTATGTTCTTGTTCCTCTCTCTCT
>JAITYZ010001603.1:0-20855 GCA_027744595.1 Paronellides praefectus | reverse complement strand
TGGTAAAAGCAGTGTGAGGGGCAAGCTGCTATACTAATGTTTGCAAATGACACAAAAAAGAGACAAACAACAAACACAAAATAAGCTTGTTGATGGAAGATGAGCAGTGGATAGTACTGTGGTGCGGTGCTCAATGTCGGATAAATGTGATGATGACGGACGAAGAACATGTTAAAATATAGCAGGAGGAGAAGAGCTGTTGATAAAAATAAAAGTGAGATTTTATTACAAAGGTAAATATTATGTGCTATAAAGGGAAAGTAATGTATATGGATACGTGTATTTACTATTAAAAATGTTGTTTGATGACGTATGGTGTTAATTTTATCCCTTATATATCTCACGACACCCCGCATTGCGCACGTCACATAACTCATTTATCCATGGATTGCAGTGGGAATGACAGTAAATGAATAATACTGAATTCTGACTGCCTGCCTACGTACTTGTATAAAATACAACAAACTCTCAAATTGATACAAACCTGTTTGACGTGTGTGAGGTTTCGGTGTATATACATGTATTGCATGTTTCATAGTCGTATATTTTTTTCCTCACATTTTAGTGAAAAAGAATAAAGAAATCAAAAATCATCTTGCCACCCACTCACTTTCACACAATCTGTATAGAACAAACAGTGCCAGCAACAGCGATCTCCAGAAACGGAATTGAATCGTATGCAACAAGGCATATATTATGATGTTCAAATAGAAAGTTTGATATTATATGTATATATTTTCCAAATCGCTCAATAAATCTATTTACCGACATCTATTTTTCTTCAAATAAAAAAGTGGAAACGAGACCAATACGTAATCCAACCCTCTCTGATATGTTTCGTGTGATCCTGTGTGTAAAGTATACATGCTCTAGTATGAGAGAAGAATGACGGTGAAAGGATTTATTTTTAACGGAGATAAATGAAAGTAGGTATGTAGATGGAAATTTACATGTACCACAACAACAATACCATGAAAAGGAGAACAAAAGAAAGGGAAAACAAAAATCCAGGGAAAATCTTCGAAGAAGAAAATAAGATTGCATAATAATACGCATACATATTTCACATACAAATTCACACGCATCAAGACGAAAGACAAACACAAGTGGGGAGGTACTATGGTTGATGGGTAGTAGTCTAGTATAGCGTTCGCAGTTGTTCTAGAAGCGTTTTTTTTCTTGCTAGAATTTAAAACCTCTTCCAAACTAAAAAAAACTTGGGGATGATAGAATGGATATGTGCTCCGAATTTCGATGAGCTATACTCAATCGTTTCCTCAGTTTTTTTCATTTTTGTTTTACTTACTTGCATACATATAGGTATTCTATTCGGGCTTCTTCCGTCAAGTTCCCCGTAGAGTGTAAAAGCTTATACAAGGAGGAAAGGAATCCAATGTTATTATGTATATTAGGTTTTCTGCTGCATATTATTACGGCAATCTAATTCGCTCTATACATCCGTAAACTAATCCTACCCATCATCCAGCTACCTATTCTTCCAACCACTCACCTCATTCTTTTTTTCCTCTCTAGTAAAAAATTACTTCAGGTGAAACATGACACTTCAATAACATTTTTGCATGTTATACGGCTACAATTGACACCAATGCGTGTGCAGCTAATAGTATTTTTTTACTGTACGGGTATTATTTGGAATATGATACTGCTCATGCTGTTGTCTTCTATATTTTTTTTTCATTTTCATCACATGCACCACTCACCCAGCAGGGAGCACATGAACGTATAAACTAACGGTTTGATGTGTACTCTTGCTGGTGTATAATGACGACTGACTGAATGAGGAGATGAGGATATAAGTACACAACTGAGGCAATGCTTTATTTATTGCTAAATTCAATGATGATGGGGAGATTGTACATGTGGTATGCTTGCAAGTACCTACATGCCATGCGAAAGAAGTGAAAGGGAAGACGACAATTTGTCGGAAGGGAAAACAAAGAAAGAGGCCTTATGCATACATTAATACTTACACGAAAAAAATCCATGTTATGTTGGACAGGATATTATACAGCAGCGCACTAGATAGCGATACTAATTGGGATATTAGTTGCTGTCTGTGATGCCATCCAGCAATTTTGCCATCGCTCAAGTTTTAAAATGGTGAATGTCAGATTTGGCTCAAAGTACGCAAGCACCTTGGGTCAACNCTGTCTGTGATGCCATCCAGCAATTTTGCCATCGCTCAAGTTTTAAAATGGTGAATGTCAGATTTGGCTCAAAGTACGCAAGCACCTTGGGTCAATCCGTATCAATTATAGATCGGCCAACCTCCATGAAATGTTTGCGAACTGGTTTTTGACTTATTTACAAGATTCCATTGTGTAACTCTTCAGAGAGGGTTGTCAAATTCACACTCACAGTACATCTTGCTTTATAACAAGTGACATGTAAAAAATGTTTCTACTGTTTCAACTTATTGACCTGATAANTTGTGCAACTCTTCAGAGAGGGTTGTCAAATTCACACTCACAGTACATCTTGCTTTATAACAAGTGACATGTAAAAAATGTTTCTACTGTTTCAACTTATTGACCTGATAATATGTGTCAAATTGCAGGGAAAAAAATTGTTTCCAAAATTACACCATAGCGCGCTACTTCCATCATCCTTTCAAAGACTCCATAGGTACCACCACTCATGACAAGGAAGAGAAGATAGCGTGACAAAAACAGTTTCTCGTGTTACAAATAGCATGTTTGATACACATTTTAGGGAAGTTAGGAGACTTGAGTTGAAGGAGAAAGAAAATTGTGAATGTGCATGCATGCAGCCATTCATGCATAGGTAAATACATACATATAAATTTTACATATAGCTCGGCTAATCCTGAAATAAGCACGATCCTCTCAACTACCTAGTATGAGGTTTTATGTATGTAATGCGTTTTCTTGCTAATAACAAAAATGATGTGCTCATGAAATTGTTGGGGCACAACACTGTAATCATCACAACGATGCATATATCACACTAAAACCAGTAGAGCTGCATGATGCATTCATCCTTTTATAGCCTGACTGGAGCCCAACAAAATACAGGAAGAAGATGAAGACAGAAATGCTATAAAAATACATGTATGTATAGCATGCATGTGTACACAATACATGATGAAGGATCACGCTGATTCCAGTGGTGCTGATCGTCTCTAATGAACCCCGCACTTGGTTTCAGTGAACAATATATCATGACCCTGGGAGTCATCCATCCACCAACTCACCAACATCTTTGGAATCCGTGGCATTTATACATTTTTGTTTGTGTATACCTAGTCATATGAACAACATTCAGCATTATGTGGCTGTATTTCCTATTTACTCGTCTGTAGAGTAATGAAATTCGTTCATTTTTAAGGAGAATGAGAAAACAAGCAGAGTAATAGAATACTTTACTAAAAAAGTAGGAAGTATCATCATCATCATCATTGTAAAAAAAGTCCTTTTGTATTATTTCCTCTTACAAAAATCTTCTTACACGCTTCTTCACAACCAACCTTCCTCTGCTGTCTCTCTTCTTGGGAGAAGGTATATGTGAAGAGGAAGAAGAGAAAGACAGCTAGTAGTACACAAATAAAACGGAACTGAAACACTAAACGATTCATCCACTCACTTTTACTGTCGAAAAACTTGTTATGGATGGGTTTCATCTTCATCTTTCTTGTTAAAAAGCACACTCATATATGTATGTATATACTATTCACTCACCAAAAGTTTTCCTAGCTCATGAGAGCGAGAAAAACAGCACAAAAAAGGGAGGAGGATGAGATGAATGATCCCATCTAACAAAAGTGTATTGCTTGTTATACAGCTTTTCACATGGATTATATATGAATGGATCAAAAGAAAAGGTTTTTATGAAAGCATATATATATTCCATGTGAGTGATGATCATATTTACAAACATTACCCTATTCCAAACTCCTATAAATATATTATATATTTATTTAGTGTGCTAAAGGTTCCTTCAAACGTGGCATGTCTTGGCTTGGCTATCTATCCAAGCCACCTTATTCGTCAACCAAACTACAAAAAACGTGCGTTTTGTTTGTATTCCCTTCCTCCGATCCCCGTTGTGTTCGTAAACATCAGTCTGGCTCCAGTTTCTTTTTTTCTCAGACTGCTACAATCTCAAGCAAATGTAGACATTCTTTTTTTGGAAGAGTTTTTGTCAGGACAAACATAACAACAACGGCTTAACGCCACTACACACACACAAACAAACAAGGATCTTGAAGGATGGAACACTTTTTAAAAACGAAAAGCTAAATATCCCAGCGATTCTATTTTAGTAACTAAACTTTTTCTTGCGTTTTTCTCTCTCTTTCAACTTTCTCCATCAAGATTTACAAGTGACGTGTGAGAAGAATATAGGAAGGATATAGAGTTCGCATAGCAAAATAGATGGATATGATGAAGATATGAAAAGCTATAACTGCAAAGTACAACATTTAAACATGAAATATATATATTTACTTTTTTTAAATATATTATTTGAATTGGTTGCTTTTTACTCAGAAATAGAATAAAAATTGTAAGCCTGCATCATTGCCGCATAAAACGAAAAGCTAAATATCCCAGCGATTCTATTTTAGTAACTAAACTTTTTCTTGCGTTTTTTCTCTCTTTCAACTTTCTCCATCAAGATTTACAAGTGACGTGTGAGAAGAATATAGGAAGGATAGAGTTTGCACAGTAAAATAGATGGATATGATGAAGATATGAAAAGCTATAACTGTAAAGTACAACTGTTAAACATGAAATATATATATTTACTTTTTTTTAAATATATTATTTGAATTGGTTGCTTTTTACTCAGAAATAGAATAAAAATTGTAAGCCTGCATCATTGCCGCATAATATCCATCTCTTTCCCCCAACGGAATTAGTCAAAATTTTTGAAAAAGAAAAGATTTTGCCCGCTTTCTCTTTTGTTTTAACTTTAACCAGCGTTTTAGCTTTTTGGACGAGTTCTCTACTCAAACCAGCTCGCGTACAGATGATGTTTTTCCCTGACTCAGCACAAAAGTTGAAGGCTGAAGATACCTTAAAGGGGTCGTAATGGAATGACATTATAGAGCTATGTATATTACGTTGTCGACGGTGCATGCACACACATGAGACGTATAAAGAAAGAAAGGAAATATATGATGGTGGCGTGACCTTCGCATACGCTAACAATAGCAATAAAAAAAGTTCACCCTCCCGTTCCCGTAATAATAATAATAATAATATATGCTGGCAAGTGCGTGGGTGGACTTTGAGAAGGACCATAGTCATCAACATGATTGTGCTTTTCTATGCAGTTATTTTATGTTATTTTCTTTCATTCTCCACCGTATATACTTATTTATAGTCTTGTAGATAACCCGACTGGATTTCTGAAACTTTTTCTGAAAGAGTTTCCGAGCACTTTTACCAATCGACATGTCTCTTGACTTGAGGAAAAAAAGGTAAAAAAATGAAGTGGCCTGAGGATGAAAGAAAGAAAGGAGGTATTTTGCAATCTAATGTGACGATTCTTTTGGGAATATTGTCGTAAGCATGAAAAATCAACTTTTTCCTTCTGGCAATAAAAGCAGCATAGCATAGCAGTTATAAAATGCTTTCTTCATCCTACGGTCATTACCACTATTCCCAAGTACACATGCATACACCAATCTTTTCATATAGTATTTTGCCAAAAAAAAACCTGAAGCAAAAATATCTGTCTCTCAATAAGCAGCAGATGTAAAAGAAATACTTAGTACACACAGCTTGACTGTCGAGTCGAGTCGACGAGTGGTTTGTAGTATGGCACATACATATGTAATATACATACATGGTATTCACATTTCACCTACCCCTTTGCTGCTTTTAGTTTGATGTATACACGTTTGTTTTGGCAGTCGTGCGGATCCCTTTTTTATGCCTACCACACCGACGACGACGACGAGACGACGAGGACGAAAAGGAAAAGAATTGAGAGAGTGAGAGGGAAGGAGAGATATGTGTGTCCATGAAATCCCACATCCATTTTGCCAATCTTCGTATCATGATTGTATGCATGCATGGTCAACCTATCAAAACGGAATATGTAATATACACGTAACGTGTAGAGGTAATGGCAGGTATATATTTTACATTTAAGTGGCGTAGGTCTTTGTGCATGTGTGAGTTTTGAATGTAAAACAAAGTAAGCCCACGCAAAAGTAAAAGCATTTTACTCCGATATGAATGCATGTCTCAAACAGATAGTGTCCACCTTTTTTTAGTATATGATGATATTATATAGAAAAAGCGTTACGTTACGAATGTAAAAGACATCACTGAAAAGAGAGAGAGAGTAGTACTACATCACAAGGATAAAGTTTTGAAAAGCAACGTGAGTGACTGGTTGAAGTGAATATTCAATAAAAAGAGAAAGGAAATGTTAAGGGAAATGAAAAAACATTAGTTTCTATTTACTCAAGACAATTCAAAAAGGGTTCATTATATACATATATTGTATACCTATATGTGTGTATATTTACTTTCTCTCCCTATTTTCCAGGTAAACATCATTCAGCATCCACAATAAATTGTAAAAGCAGAGCTATAGTTGTCCTTTTAAATGAACCTATTTATTTACACACGGTATAAAATTCCAGTAAGCTCCTAGAGATTAGTAGAATACTTTGCATAGTCACTTTAACGCAAATCCTAGTTTTGTTATAATGAAATGTCCAACAGAGCAAGGAAAAGCATCACTGCAAACAACATTTCTCTTAGTTTTTCATTTCAATGATGCTTTCTATCTAAATATACATATACCAGTTATCTTTTACTTCACAAAGTTATATAAGTATACTAATTCAACCAAGTGCCAAGTTGGCCGCAATATATATACGTGTCGAAATATGTTCCATATGGTTTGTACGCACACGAGCCAAGTCAAATCAACAAAAAAGGAGAACAACAACAACAGCATAGCAAATAGAATGCGAAAGTGAAAAAAAGAACATGGAAAAAGAGAAAGAAAAACGTAGATAACTTTTTAATAGCTGTTATTACACAGAGTTATGGCTGATGACAACTAAAGATAGAAATAGACTAGTATTTAGTAATAATGTATGTAAATCAACCTAAAAATAGAGGATAAAGTTAACACTCACTCGCACTCTCATTTTGACTTTTTTATTTTCTCAACTTTTTTTCCCTCTCTAATTCCAAAATAGTTTCTGTTACTTTTATTTCGTTTTCTTCCCCCTTCTTATTTCGTTGTTGGTGAGTGAGTGACATACACATAATACATCATGCATATAAAATTCAGTTTAGCACCAACTACGGACCATATAACAAGACGTTTGGTTATAAACGTCGTCGACTTCTTTATTTAGTTAGTATTATTAAATGTGTATGCACACAACATCTCACCCACTACCATCATCAACCGTCAGTTTTTCAACTTTTCAACCTGCTGATGGTTTTCTCATCGTGTCACTCAAACAGTAACCTTTTTTTATTCTACCTCCATAGTCGTGCATTCCTTTTTCCTCACCCGCAGCCATCATCATCATCATCATGATTCAGGTAGAGTGGAAAAAGAATACAAGGTAGCAGTATACACTGTGCAGTGTACAACACAGGAAGATAAGTTAAAAAATAAGGGTTTTTATAGTTTAGTCGATTTCCATTTTATTTCTTTGGCTCTCTTTACTTTACAGAGAGGGAAAACAAACCTAGGCCAGGGAATAAAACCAACTAAACAAAACCGCACGTTAGTCCACACACAACACACACACTATCAACTATTACTGTTATTATTATATGCGTTTTTCCTGTCCTGTCGTCGCCTTTCCCCTCGACATAAAACACATTAAAACACAAACCACTAAACAGCCACTATGATGAAAGCAGCCCATATATATTAAGAAGAATGCTGTACATGACATGACCATATATACACACATAAAAAACTTCACTTCTTCTCACTTGCATAATATCATAGTATACTTCCTTTCTTCTAAACATATTGAAAATTTATCTTTATAGTTTTGGCGTTCGTTCGTTAAAAAGTGTTTGTTGTTGTTGCATTGTGTGGTATGTATGAGCAACCCAACAGAAATAAATGTCGTGACATGGCAGTTGTAGTAGTGGTGAGTATTATTTCAGTATGGATGGTTAGTTGCCTCTTGTATTTCATTCTTTCTCGTTTTTTTGTTGTTGTTTTGCTTTGCTGCCTTCTGGAAACATTGCAAGACAGAAGAAGACAGAGGAAGAGGAAGAGAGGGAAAAAAGAACAAAAATCTATTTTCCGTTTTCTCGCATGAATGGTATAAAATCGAAAATGGCATGTGGTATGGACTATGTGGAGTGCGTTGAACGTTTTTGGTTATTTCATCCAGTTTCTGCTTGAGAAATAACTCTACATGCAATGGTTTAAATACTACTTGTTAACTTGTGTCTTTTTCTATTTTCTTCATCTCGTTTTCTCTCTCTCTCTCTCCATCTCTTTTAGTGTATCTATCACTGTAGGTGCTCCAATCGTATCCGGCTGTCTTTTGAAATATCTGCACTGACAGAGACTCGTATGTGCTTTCATTTCCCATTTTGCCATCTGCACAACTTTCCCTATCTTCAAAATTCCGTACTATGTCTTTTGCATTTTTTTCCCTGTACACATTTTTTTGGTTTTGCTGGTTTTGTAGACATGTACATATTTTTTACCCACTAAGCTTTCCCCAGAGACACGCAAAAGTTATTTCGGTCTCGGTGTGTACTTTGAATTGAAAGTAGTGAATGTTTTTTATCGGTCACATAATCTCATCTGTTCTGTAACATCTATACTAGTAGTTGTACTATGTAACCATAAATGGCCAAGTAATGTCCACATACAGCCTATGGAATGGATATATGGTAGTACAGTGTTCCACAAGCATTATTGTGGTCAAGTGTGAGAGGAAATGAAAAAAAACTCTTGAAAAATATAGGCGCTATGATATATAAAAAATATAGGGGGTGTTGTTGCGGTTGTAAAAAAGTCACCATTTATAATGTCTCTGCTTTTGAAATACACTATTATAATACATGTATAAAAGCTATCATTATACTTATTATCTTCCATATATTTATGTTTTGGTATGGGTGCCTACTTTGCGGTTTTTAGTGAGGATACTAAAACGGCGGATTTTAATGGACACCGAAAGGGCAACACAACCCACATATTAAACAGCTTTCCCTGACACGCGCCCACGGTTTATTGGTTTTTTTGGCTATGCGGTCAAATGCATGCTTAGTGGAAAATTATACACGTTGAATATATTTTATGTTGGGCTTGTACCAAACACTTTTCGTATTATTCCCAAAAAATTGTTATTCAAACCTCTGTTTTTTATGTGATATGTAATCCACTAGAATTAAAGCAGTGGCAAAGTCAAGCCAAAGTCAAGATTACCTTTGTTTCCATCTAAAAAAAGGACTAAAAAATGCATGCTGTTTACTTGTCTCTATGTATGTACTTTTGGGGATAATGACGTAAGAACTCCAGCAGCAGCAGCATGAAATTAGAGAGTATAGACAACCCGCAGGTCTCATATTACGTAGCGTGTAAGTACAAATGGTCTGGTCAGCCTATCATCAGTTGACTTCCTTTTGCATTATGAATTGCAAGAATGAAAAGCCAGAAAAGGGGTAGGTGCATGCATATGCATATAGGTGCCGGTACTGCCTCTTCATTATAAATACGGGTTTCACCTGAGACGCATACAAAGTTTGTTATTACAAACTATCAAGTACCACGATTAGAAAATGTCAATATTTTACAATTTGAAGTATTATATCTGTTTTGCATATTATTTCGCTGTTGTTTTATTGTATGTTATTCGTGTTCCTGAATGTTTATATACTTTTGTATATACCGTGTATGTACATGAGTAGATGGTGTGCCTCTTGTGCCTCTTGTGTTGCTATATTTTTTCGAGGCCAAAATCTTAGTCGTTAGCTGGCAATGACAGGGAAAAGTTTCATTCTTTTCTCTTTGTTTTTCACTTTCCCAACGATCCTGGTTCCCATTAAAACGTTGTTAGAACTGTATAATTGCAATTACATTTGGCAACAACACGTTCATAAACAATATAATAAAAAGCTTTTTCATCACGTAATGTGCATAACATGCCGTCTTCACAGGAAAAAAGAACACGCAGCAGTAGCAGCAGACATATGTACATAAATATAACACACAATCCTGATCAAAATCATGGCAGCCAGGGAATAGAGTACTACGTACAACGTACGTGCCTAAGTGGCACGATGGTCAATCCGGAAAGGGATTTTGCAGTGCAAATAAGGCCAGAATTAAATGGTCTATAGTGGAAACCCAAGCTGTTAAGGCTTAACTGGTTTTAACAAGAGGGAAATCTATCTCAAAGTAAATATATTTATAAAAGAAGTAGGTAAGGATAAGCGAGTGTAAAAAGTAGTGAGTTGTTGGGAGTCGCATTTCTGTTACTGGAGCCAAAAAAAGTTAAGGTGACGGCTGTATATATTGCTGTATGTTTTATATGGTACTTTGGAACATACACACATCCCAGTATATACATACTTATGTATATAATATTTAAAGTTAACAAGGAGCCAAGCAATAAAACCATTTCCACCGGGAAAATATCCCATTTTGAATCCATCCACAGTGCCCATATTATCGTTTAAAAACATGACTGTTCCACTGCTCTCCTGGCTTACAACAGGAAGGCTTGAAGACTGGTTGTTGTAAAGAAGGCAAAAAGAATGACATTTTAGTAGGTACTTTGGTGGTGCGACGTGGCAGTGGTGGCAATGGTGGACATGACACGAAATATGTACATGGACACATGTAGGCGTATATGACAACGACACGGAAAAGCAGGGAAAAAAATAAGAAAATAACCATAACTTTTTTTTTGCAAAGTATACCCACAGACGCAAAAAATGGAAGAGAGAAAATGGATTTAAAATGATTTTTTTTCTGTGAAAGGCTTTATGTTTGACTTTCCTTAGGGCTAAACCACCGGTTGGCTCTACATTGTTTATAGGTGTAATACACCTGATGTATATAATAAATCCTTCTCCAAAGGATTTTATTTTCAAATACCCTGAGATGTAATATGCTCATATGCAGGTGGGTAGATAAGTATGTTAGGTAATATTTTAAAATAAAAAGTTTCACATAAATGTTGTATTTTAATCCATTCAAAGTGTATGCAAAATACCACCTTTTTGCAAATTCAAACTAAGCCAATATCCCATTTGCCAAGTACAAACTCCTTTTGCCAGAACAGGATTACATAGAAGCAGGAAGTGGGTAAACTTGGTCAGGTAACGATCAAGCTTAGCGATAAAAAATAAAAACACATGTATGCATGCATATTCCCTAACCTATATATAGTACGTATACTGTGACTATAAGCATTTCTACTGCATGCCTATATGTTTTTGAATAATCATGATTAATTTATAAGAAAAAAATTGCACAAGTTTCATATTCATAAAACAAGCACATAAGGCACCAGGAGGTACCATAATAAAAAAAAGACTAGTTACAAAACAACCTATATTCCAACATGACTTCAACAAAGAAAACAAATGTATCCAGTTCCCAGTGAACTACAACACAGCATTGCAACAACGAACTACAAAAAAACAGGCAAGAATGAGAGCTGAAGTTATAACAAACAGAGCGGAAGTTCCAGCTGGCTACTGCATTTTACAGTTTGTTGTAAATATGTAAGTAAGGGAAACATGGTTTTTAATTTAACCCTGAACAATGGAATAACAGCAAAAAAAAATAATAATACTGAAATGGGGAAGGAGGCATATAGCAGCTAGGTAGTTGCATGTTGATATTACGTGTTCCTTCTTGTTACTTTTATTAAAATTAGAGCTGAATCTCTGTGGTAGGCTAGTTCGGTTCTAGAGAGACATGAAAACGAGGAAAGCGAAAAAGGGGATCGATATTGCAATGAGGATATATATGCAGGGCCACATTGCTGGTGGCAGTCGCAGTCGCAGCAGCAGTTGATAAAATAGGTATGTTGATGTAGGGCAAGGCATAAAAAGTTACAACACAATAGATTCTGGTAATATTGGTAGTAATGCCAGGATTTGTAATTTTCATTAATATAAAACAAAATGAAAGATTTTGCTTTACATCTTCATCATCATCACAGCAAAACAATATGACACAAGAGACAAAATGAAATATATTCTGTGAATGAACATAATAATATCCTTTTTTGCTACGAGTGTGTTGAGTGTACTACACTTTTTGCATACCATTTTGGTATTTCATTATACGGAATGGCATTTTCCCAAAAAATATGTGGAATTTAGTCTATTCATAATTTGTGAATGATGCTTGAGTTGTGACACGTGTGAATGGATGTAAAAATTACATCGAGTAAAATAGTGTATAAAATGATTTGTATGTGAGCAATTATCATTATCACGCAATCCTCCAAATATTATTAAGCCTATTTTTTAGGAATGTTGAACATGCAGCAGAGAGATTATCACTTGTGCTATTTCATTATTTTTTTGGCAGATAAAAAGTCCTTTTCCCTTACTGCATGTTTACTATACATACATAATACATACAGATATGTCATAAATACCTATATATGCAATAATGAATATTTCCTAGTAGATACACATCACACTCCATTATATAGACCAACAATCCCACGTTTTTGTGCTTTTATTATTATTTGTTGCACTGACTGATATGATATATATGATTTTCTGTATATCCTGTAGTAGCAATACAATTTCAAAAGTATTCCCATAACTAACTATACACACATATAACCCACCCAGCACAGAGCATCGCATCAATCTCAATTGTAATTTGGAATTGTGCATATGAATGAATTATAAACATCGCATGCATAATAACTGTTTCCATTTATTTCACTTGGTTCCATTTCCACATTGCCGACTCATTCCACATTATTCTCAACAATAGCAAAAAAACAAGTTGTGCGCACAACCCTAATAAAAAAGGAGCCGAATACCCGCACTCATATCACATCATACAAAAATATAACATAGAGCACACTTCCCACATTCCCAACACATCATATCATAATATCATCATGCAATTTTCCTTGTTTATGGCAAGTCTTACAGGCCAACACAGGTATTCTTCATTCATTTGGATAAGTGATGGTGCAGGTAAAATATGGAATGGGTTTTTATATACCATACAAAAAAAACTAGCCAGTTATACCGGTGTGCGATGCGATGTGTGTAGTCTGACAAGTATTCAACTCAATCAACCAATTTATGCTGTAAATGTGCATAGTTGTAGTAGTACCAGTAAGAAAACATGGAAAGTACATTGATAAGCCAATACAGTTTACTACCACTTAAGGTCGAATGAATAGTCATTTGTAGAAGCATTATGAGCACAACGTTCACAGAGCACAAGTTCCTATTTGTATGGACATCAACTAGCTATGTGCTTCCTCATTTCATATTGTTCATACATCCAACCAAAGAGGCAGAGAGCACACAATGTCGCATTTGTCAAAGGCTTTTTTTCCTTTGTTCCATCGTCAACTCAAATATACTGATAAAAGGTATGTAACGTACGTAGGAAATTTGTAATATCACGTCTTGCAATCTTTCCCCTTTCACTATTTTCTTGGTCTCTCTTTCTCTTACGTCTTGGTATTTTTTTCACCAAGCAAAGAAAGAACGTCGTAGTAGTTGAGTAAAAGGTATAAGCAGAAGAGAGAGAAAGAGTGTCGTAATTTAATTGAGAAACGCAATTTTCTTTGTCTGGCTTTTAGAAAATCAACTCCCACGCGAGCACTAAAAGAACAAGTGGAATATTTATAGTAATATGATATTGCACTTTGCTCACATTATTACACTCTTCTACAACTACATGACTTTCTAATCTAAGAACAAGAGAGTTGGTAATAATTGCTTCCAGGAAAATTCCCGCCTACCTACCAACAAAAACATGGAAAGTGTAAAAAAGGAAATAATATGGCATTATTCGCATCGCCTACCATCTCTAATAAATGCCGTGTAAAAAACGAAAGGAAAAGGCTTTGGCTGACAATATATACCTATGTGACTATATATGAATGACGATGATGATAATAATAATTACTACGTAGTACACCAAAGACCGATGATAACGGAATGAAACATGTTATTGTCATGTGTAAAATAATAGGGGTAATCAGAAAGATAATAGTATACAACGACAGTGTACTATTATATTAGGTATGTATGTATGTAGTTATTTAACACGAATGTCTGATTTATGTATATTATTTTCTGTTGATGAGAGGATAAATGGCCTATCTTCAGCAGAGAGGAGTTTCACGGTAACACCCTTAATTTTAGTCAACACAACGTGTCAAAAACAATGCACACTGACCAAAAGGTAGCAGGTTGTCAGTACCCTGCTCCAGCAGAAGTCACATTTATTCCAGAGATTAATTTGGCATATATTACACCGCGTTTTAGGCCGTTGAGATATTTAATTTGCATATGGTAGACCTACATATGTGCACTTTCCCGGGTGGCTCCCATCTTTTATTTTTAAACTTAATAATTTAGAATATTGCTTTTGCTATCGCAAAACACTCTTCATTATCATCATCAGCAATATAGGAAAAGCAGAAAAAAATATCAGTTGAGGGCGGTACATACATAATATGGCAGTGGTGAAAGGTAAAAATCCTGTTGTTAATAATGCATGCGGGCTGTAAGTGAAAGTTGGAGAAAAGGGGAAAACAGAAAGAAAATTGTCTATTTTGGTGGAAATCGTGAATTTTGAATTTAGGGTAAATGTAGAGAGCAAACGTGTAATGTATACTGATACTGATAGCGACGAGTAGGGAAAAAATGAGAACAAAGTAGGTTGAACATTGATCTACCATGTGCAAGTGTGCAATTCATTTAAAATTCTAACAACATGACATGGTAGCAAAGAAAAAAGGACAGGAAAACAGGGAAAATAAAAGAGCCCTGCTAAAAGAAATTATTAGTTTTAAATCAAAATGGAAAGCTAAATTGAGCTTTTTCCTTTTGTGCAAGTACAGCCAAAATATGAGAACAGTGTAATGTATAAGGTCATGTAATAATGGCAATTGGAATAATGTTTTTTTTTTGCTGAAAACCAATAATCTGAATATAATTCGCTGACAAGAAAGAGGATCAACGGCCCATTATAAAAGAACATGGAACTTAAATATAGTTTTCATTACTGATTTATGTAATTAGATTTTTATGTAAATAAAGAGTTATTTTTCTTACCTAAGGAGCAGATAAGGAATGCTCCCAGTTTGTAAATGAAATCCATTGCGTTGAACCTCATTGTTTTGGTAAGGAAGTTAAAGTAATTCGTAAAGACTGTTGAGAGAGAAAAGACGGTCAAATACAATGGTCTGTATTTCCCGTTGTATTTGGTTTAAAAGACGATATCTTTTGTTGGTAGCATCTGTTGGTTGTAAATTTACGCTTTGATTTTAAAAATCATGATTAATGACAATTCAGTAGAATTTAATGTTGATAGCTTGGAACAAACACGAACACTTGATTGGCCTTGACTATTGAACTAGATTTTGATTCTAAATAAGTAGGTATGATTAAACTTAATCAAGTATGTAGAGTGGTAAAAGTAGGTATCAATGTTTATACAATTATTATTATATTTTTTATTTGTGTATAAAATACTGAGCCTCTTTTTTCATGGATGAAAGATATACACAAGTTTTAGCTTTTTTTCTACGCACTTGACTTGATATACAGCAAAAAATAGAACGGCCAAATTACCCCCAAATGATTTTGTTATTCTTGTGTGATGACGATGATATGATGATGCTCTCCAAAAAATATAATTTTGGATATATTACTTATGTGTGTATATCTATTTATTATTTACAATCACTGACAAAATACTTTCTTTCCTGACAGTTTAATAGCAAACGCTTGGAGACTGGTGATCATGAGATGACCATAAACCCACACGCTGCTGCGTCATAAAAAAATATTCCACAGATGAAAACAGAGCACACAAAGATGATGATGACTTGATGTTGTTGTTGCCGATGTTGACGCACACACAACACGCACAAAAACTCACAAAGGCAGTCTTTTTTTTGTTTTGATTACCCTTCAAAAAGTTCAAACAATCTTTTTTTTTCACAGCAGCCACCACATCATTCTTCTATGTTTGTAATATCGCAGAACAAGAACACATTTGGACAATATGTCAAGTGGTTAATGAGATGGTTTGAGCAGAAAATTCTACTCAGTAGCACATGTTGCCAGTGTCACTGTTCTACTTTCTGTATATATTTTTTTCGCAGTAGTAGTAGTGCTCGCACAGAAGCACATTAAAAATTTGACAAACAGACTTTTTTTTTACACAACAGCAACGTTCAGTTTTGCAAAATCGTCAACGCTTTCAGCAGATCAAAGGAATCTTTTTGCAAAATTTCACAGAGTGACCTGTAACATTTCAAACTTATAACGTATGCACGACACACACACACAATCAGCAACCACCACTACTGGCACCCAACAAAAAGCTGTCAACTTTTATTATTACGTAGCAAACAGGCCAACCAATCTTGCACGTATCATCAGAGAACTCAAACTCACTCTGCGACTCAAACCACCACCGTTCCTTTTTTCAGTATATCGTCCATCTAAATAGAAACGTAAAATTTTTATTAATGCATAAGTACATTTACTTTTCTCTCTCTATTTTGTTTCTGACGTGGCTTGGTTTTTCTAGTTTTTCACATGAACACTTTTACTCCTACACACTGCTTTTGACCATGTTTCTAGTGGCTCGTCCACTACAAGAGTAAATATTAATAGGAAAATGTTCACTGCTTTTAGTAGTAGTATAGTCAGTAGAGCTACAAAGAGAATTAATTCGATCGTTCTTCGTCTCTTGGTCCGTCCGTCGCTTTATTTTATTTTTTCACTCCCTTCCCTCTTGTTCATCAATTCATGGGCATGACCACGACACGACCCACACCAAAGTATATACATAAGCACAAGCAGTAGGAAAACACAAATTTACACAAACTTGTTGTTGTTCTATTGCATTCAGTTAATATACGTTACCAGCAAACAATGCCACACACACTTGACAGTTCTTTTATATTAGTATTTATCAACCTGTTATATATATTCCATCTGATGATGTAGTCACATTTGGTCAACACACCACTCTCACTGTTTATCAGAGATTACGGCTTTCTTTTTGTATTGCTGGTGCACTGGTAAATCAATCCCTCGTGGTTGTTAATCCTAAAATGCGCATAAATGCTTATTGCTCACTTTGTTGTTGTGTTCTCAGAAGAGAGAGAGACACATGGAATAAAAAGAGGGAGAGAGAAAAAAACAATATAATGCAATGTGAATGCTTTCAGGTCCAATAGAAACCGGAGAGAGGGTGACGAGCTAATTGAGGAAATCCGCTCTGAATCCACATAAAGCTCGTGCTATAAAGAGTGTGTGTAGATGTTGAGAGTATATCACATAATATGCCTGGAAGCTAGTCGGAACGGAACAACCACTGCTGCCGCTTTAGTACAGCTTCACGATTCACGATGCGATGTCGATTGATTGAGAGAAGAGGAGTGCAAGACCCTTTTTGTTATCCCTGTGGGTTAGCGAGCATAAACAAACAAGAAAAAAAAATAATACAAAGTTGTTCAATGATGATGATGATTATTACAGTAGTGGGTAGTGACTAGTGACTAGTGACTGTGACTGTTAAGTAAGCATATTTAATAAATATAAAGATTTATTTGTATTATGGGTGGAAGTAGGGATAATAAAAAGGTATTAGCGGGAGGAGGAGGGTGGGTTTTGAGGATTTTGGCTTTATCATTTCATTACTGGAATCAAAAGTGGCCTCCAGCAGGTTGACTAAAACAAACAATGGAAATGACTGGTGATGACAAATACAATATACAAAAGGATGATGTGCAGTCAATCTGACAAAGAAGCTGATGAAAAGGGTTTATATTTATCAAAAGATTGAAATCGTTACAGTGTATTTATATATGTAATGCAATGTGGACCAATTGTGGGTAAAAAAAGTTGTAGAGTTTTTGCTCAAGGCTTCACAACTTTATTATTGTATTTTTTTGAAAATGGAATAAATAGGCTTGGGTTGTTGGGTTTAAAAATTATTATGTGGTGGTCCATTTGTATATCATTGTTTATTCCAATAGGGCTCCTCTCTGTATTTTTCCTGTGAGTATATTATTTTCTGCTGCTCAAGTTCATCCCATATTGCCCACCATGAAATTTACAACAACTCTAATAATTGGTCAATGACAGCTCTCTAGCAAGTTGAATAAACTACCTAATTTGTGTGCTAATCCAACAATACCACATATTCAAGCAATCCTGTAAAGCCAAAAAATCTCCTGCTCCTGACATGACACAGTATATAAAAACATTGACTTGCTTATTCTCATTGCTGACGACAACGCAATAAAAGTTTTTGCCGGAGGAGACATGCGATAAACTAGTGAACCTCACACAAAAGAGTTGGCTTGTGAAATTTTTATCACCATCTTCCACATCATCTCATAACATGTTCTGTTTGCATTATATTTTTTTGCAACGGGATAGAAAATACATATAAAAGTAAATAAAAATATACACCGCATTTTTAATTTTTAGCACTCATTAATCTTCATCACATATACCTACTTTTACAGTTAATGCATTCTGCGCCATAAAACTTTGGTACATTCAACCGTATCGATATTTTAACCTTGCCATTGTGACCTTTTTCTGCTCCAACCCTATCACTTATCTGATCAAACATCAAAGAATTGAATATTATTTATATTTACAGAATTCAAGAACTGGAAAAATGTTTGCCCTTTCACCCATACAATTTTCTTTGATATTTTTTTGTTTTTCTGATATGTAGGCCTTAAATCAACAACTAATCAAGTGGAATTGTTGGAATGACGCCACCAAATTATCAAGTGTCTGATTATGAAAATTTACGTAAAACATTAATTAAAAATGAAAGCGGTACTGTGAAAGCGACGAGAAATTGTAGTGTCGGCGCCCAATTTTATTTATTATGCATTTTGTTTGCTGTCCAATTTACTCAGACAATTAACTAGTATCTAAAGGAATCTGTTTTATGTAAAAGATTGCACCCTTTCCTTTCTATATTTTTAGTGGTCAAAAAAAAGAGAGAAAAAAAATTGAGCTGAAGGTAAAAAAACAAAAGAGCTAACCACTATAACCAACCGCCTCACTAAAACCAAGCCTTTTCAACACAGCAAAAAAACCAAATTGAATATTAAATATTGTATGAATGTATGTATATGTAATCGGTAGACAAAAGCAAAGGAATGTGAAACGTGTGCATCCTATCTATTATCGATGATGATTTATGGTAAACCCAAATTGCCCTCTTTGAAAAAGTAGAAGGAAGGAACCCAAAACTCACCAGGAAAACATTTTCTGTCATATGAATAAGTGTTTCATATAACTTTATAGTGTATGCATACCTACATACATATAGCTACTTTCATATTCAACCCACCCATCTTACGCACATTTTTTTGGGTAAAGACAACCCACATATCTGTATGGCTTTTAAATAAATAAACAGGACATTCTGATTATTTGTTTGGATTTTTTGGCAGGTTAACCGGGAGAGGGAGAAGAGGAATAGTTGGTTAAAAGGAATAATGCTCTCTTGTATGTGAATATACACACCTACAAGAGAATATTTTGCACGCATACCTTTTTATAATGTTATTTTATTACTAACTTGTGTAGCGTAGAGAAGAAAAAAGTGCATACCTATATGGTATTCAGGTTCCAGCAACACGACCACAAATATCCCCACTTTTCCTGTCTTCCTTTGGTAGCGTGCTGATACAGCTCATCAACAAATCCGTCTTAACCCTGTTCCTCCTGCTGCACCTATTTCGGATCCGATGAATATTGGAACGACTCAGGCCCATCCGACCGAATTGAAATTTAGATTTTGTGGGAAAGTATGTATTTGTATGCGTATGTAGTTGAATTATTTAAAGTGAAAAGGGGGAAATGTAACTTTCTATAAAAAAAGAAGAGAAAATTGCTCACACTAACAGCATGAAAACATGAAACGTGTACGTGTCTAGAAAAAAATTTATACGCGTGTGTTTACGTTTTCAAATGTTGACAATAGAGTAGCATTATACTCCCCCTCAAAATGGTATTATTTTTATTGATGTATCGTCAAAAAATGGCAAACTGTTTGTTCGAACTTCCTTTGGAACACGCACCTCAACAAAGAAAAAGAGACAAGAGAAAGGGAAAGTGATTTAGTTTTATTTTTATTATTTTTACGAATATATATTTTTTGCTCTATTTCTAGGTCACTCACTTGTACAATATTTCTCCAAACACACAGCTCACAATAATGTGAATTTCGTGTATTTTCCTTATGAATATTTCGTTTCAAACCCTCCACAAAACTTGCCTTGCTTATTCAATATTTAATTTTGTACATGTATACTATTCACAAACAGCGCAGACAATTTTATTATAGTTGATTCACTCGGTATATTTATATACCACAACAGCTATCACTTACTGTCTGGCTAAAAAAAAAGAATAAAGAAAATTGGATAATGGAATCGAATGGAAAGTGAAAGTACAGAAAGCCCAAAAGGCACAAAAAAACCTAAAGCTTATTTCCTTATCTGTAGTTCTTCTTTGCAGAACAAAAGAAGAAGAAAAAAAATTAATTCAATCGAACCAAGTGGCTATCTGATTCACCAGCCAAGAATAATGGGGGTGGGATGTCTGTTTAAGAACCGAGTATAAAATAGGTATTTT
>JAITYZ010001602.1:0-11443 GCA_027744595.1 Paronellides praefectus | reverse complement strand
CTCAAATTGGTATTGCTTACATGAAACGGATCTGATGAGACAAGGTAAAAGAAAAACAATGTCCGTAGTTTTCAAAAATACAAATTTCCTTTGGAAAAGCTCATTTATAAAAAACATGGCTCACGTGTAACTAGGGACTTGCGCTTAATAAAAATTTTTAGAAAAGGAACATGTTACAGACAGAGTTCCGTGGCACGGAAACAAGTGAGACTCTCTAACTCAAACGTCTGGCGGAAATTGGAGTTTGAATTGGTTTGAGTGAAAGGCTTCATTAAAAGTTTTTTTTTCAACCATCATCATTATTATTATCACGAGCATGTGTGCACATATCTGCCACATTTTTGTCCAATCTTATCATTCTTCATTGGCCAATGAAGAACCAACTCTAAAAATTACAAGCATTTTATCTATGGTCTCCACTTAAACAAATATTCTACATGGGTGCATGGGTATTTTTGTGCTCTTTGTAATCTGTTGCTTGACTAAAAGTTAACAAAAGAGTAATTCCAACAAAGCTCCATTCTATTTATAGATATATAATCTCACGTACATATACAAATCCGCTTTAGTGATTTTTTTTGTTGTTTTGAAAAAAATGAAAATAGTTTATACGTGGAATTTCATATTTCAAAAATTAGTAGAGAAAGCTGAAAATAGTATCATTCGAAATTAGAATCAAAAACTACTGAGCAAAAAAAGTCCTTTTGTTTGCTTTGTTTGTTGGGTGGTGGGGTCATTTACCACAGCTAAAAATACTGTAGTAAGCCTGTTCACAATTTTTTGCAGGTCTTTCCATTTTATTTTCCATTTTATGGGAAATTCCATTATGAACTGGATCCTGCACAATCTTTACCCTGATTATACGTAGAGGTTTCCAAAAGTTTGCTCAAAAATATAAACGATCATAACTTTTGACCTAATACTGCTACTGACCTCTACTATTCCACGTATTTACCTATTATCATAGTGTACTTATTCGATAATTTTGGTGGGTCCGGGATTTATTTGTAAAAAGTTACGCAATCTGCGGTAAAGTCATTTTTCCGCGCGTAGTTTTTGGACTGATTTTGTAGTAAAAAGTTCATCTGCTCTAGCGACTCCAATTTCGAAACCTGTGGAGATTTTGAGCTCTACTTTTGCAAATATATAATCTAAATGTGGCAAATCTGCTCCGCAATTCAAAACCCTAGCCCTTGAAAAATCATGGAATAAGTGCGCTATGATAAGAGGTAAATACTTGGAAAAGTATAGGTCAGTAGCATTATTGGTTAAAAAGTTATGATTAGTTAAATTTTTGAGCAAACTTTTGGAAAGCTCTTCGTAAAAGGTTACGTCGCAAATAATTTTTTTATGTATTTTAAGCAGCTTTGGTAGACTGTGACGTTGATAGTCGTCACCACTATCTATCTTATCAAAAAAAGGATTTAACACTTAAATATTTTGAGTATTTGTTTGAACTTTTGATGATGATGATGATAATATTTAAAATACACAGGACCTGCGTCCATGAGTATTATGATTTATGATGTAGTTAATACTTTTTATTATCTCCGCAATTGGTCTATCGTCAAAATATGATTTTCTTTTTAATTATTAAATTATTAGTTAAATTTGATAAATACGTACTTGAATTAAATTGAATTAATTTAACTGGAGTATCCAAGTTACATAATTGAACCTTATTCCTTTTATGAACATTTATGGATTTTATATCAAGTACGTATGTCGTGATATGATGTACTTTGTACTTTACTTTCCTTTTACAATACATGGTATTAAATGTAACCTACCAACTACATTTTTAAATTTGCAAAGACTACTGCACGACGAGAGAGAGATAGAGAGGGGAAGTAGGACCAGTCGATATTAAGTATCCAACAAGGACTACAAGAGATAATTCTGCAAACCTTTTTTTTGTTTCAAAAAAGCCCTAAAAAGCCAAGTCGTTAGCATCCCTCTTTTTAAACACACTTGCAAAAAAGCACACCTGTATTTTACGATTTCTATTGAGATAGAGAGGGGAAGTAGGACCAGTCGATATTAAGTATCCAACAAGGACTACAAGAGATAATTCTGCAAACCTTTTTTGTTGTTTCAAAAAAGCCCTAAAAAGCCAAGTCGTTAGCATCCCTGTTTTTAAACACACTTGCAAAAAAGCACACCTGTATTTTACGATTTCTATCTAGGCAACTGGGAAATTACGACTTGACTTAGGATATACGACCCAGCCCACAACATATTTGTGGCAATTTATCATTTACCAGCAACCAACCAGCAAAAAAAAACACTACAACAACTGCAACAACACAAGGATAAAGCACTGTACATTCTTCTATCTACTCCTCCTACACAAGTCTATCCACCGGATGATCTTGTTATTTTATGTTGTGGATGAGCGTGACTCTCTTTTTTTCTGGTATGCAAGCATGCATTAATGGCGGTTGCTTAAAACCAGAAAATGCATTTTTGAGTGTTTTTAAACTCTCTGGGAAATTGTTCAACGTCGCCTTGTGCCAGCAGATGACGAAGAAGAAAAAAAAGCAGCTAGATAGGTTGTTATTGTTGGTGTACATCAGGGTTGCATGGTTGCACTGCCAATAACCTCGGTGGTATGTATGTATTATGGTGGCTTGGTGGTGGTGGTAGTGGATAGAGAGATCCCATCAGGATCCATTGGAGGGAAACATTTTTGATTCCCTGTAGGAAATGGGAAACAGAAGAAAAAGAAGAAAAGCGCTCCAGGCTGCTTTTTTGTGTACACGTATTTAGTTGGGTAGGTAGGGGAAATAAAAAGTGGAAAAAGGCACAAAGTTCTTTTGTAGCAGCAGCTATATATGTGCAACACACACACATAAGTACCACCTCCTCTCCATGTAATATCATTATCCTCTTTCTGGTTTTTCTCTACTAGTTGGGGATATACTAAAGTATTTAGGTATTTTTTTCTAAGAGGAGGGATCTCAAATCCAGAGAGGATTTTTTGGTAGGACTAGAAGGGGAATAAAAAAAAATTCTCCACTGAACGAGCAGAAAAAGGTAATGGATGCTTTATTAGAAATAATGCATTCTTATAAAATATAGCAGTTTAGGGCGTGTGTGTGTGTGTACACTTGTACACTCACTTTGCTCTCTTGTGAAGAAAAAGCTGCTCTGTAGGGAAAAGTTGAAGAGAGAGCGAAAGCTGCAGGAGGGGCAACACAGTAGCAGTGGCACATCATCATGATCATCATAACGGTAATCATATTTTTCGCCTCTCATCGTTTCTCATATTATGCCACCACCATCACCATTTTTATTCCCACTTCTCTACTGCATCATTCAAATCCATAATCTGTCAGGAAGCTACAAAATGAAAGTTAGCAGAGGAAATAGAAAGTCTCCTTTGGGATCGGACGTATGCTTCACACACACAAATACAAGTAGAGTTTCTATAGCGGACAAGAAGAAGAAGAAGACAGAGAGAGATTCCATCATGGAGAGCCACCACCACCGCCACTACATACCTTTAAGTACCAGGGTGAATTTACCAAAGTACGTAGATACTGTGTAAAAAATAAACGTACATACCTTCGTGCCTATTCGCATTATTTCCATGCGTCATTGAATTGAATGGTAGAGACATGAGGAGGATGACTAGTGTAGTGTGAGCGTCCTTAAGGTTTTAACAGGGAAATTTTTTTGGGAGTGCACGTCGTCGGATTGAGTTTCACGGGAAATTCAATATGAAATTTTCGGGTAACTGGTAAGATGTATTTGCTTATATTATGAATAGCGGAATAGTAGGACACGACAAAAACTGTGGATGATGATGATGATGATGATATTTCTATGAAGTTGGAACCTCCGGCTTGACAATATTTAAATTCAATTTCATTCCGATGATGATGGAATATGGAATTTTGGTTCAATTGAAAGAGAGGACGGAAGAAAGGTGCGGGGATTTCCTCACTCTCTCTTTCTTTCCACGAGTGGAAGAGGGAGAAGCGCTCGTCTCCCTAATAGAATTCATCCAGTGCGGCCCAAGTACCCAAACACCCATGCATGCATAAAAGGGGATATGCCTACCTTGGCAAAAAAAAAATGTAATGTGGAGGAGGGTACATTGTACAGGGCTATGTACATTGGATGATGGGAAAATGAAAGGGCAATAGGTAAGTCCATATAAAGTATTATTCATACTTTTCCCTTTTATTATTATTATTATTATTATTAATATGAAACATAAGTTTGTGTAGATTTGAGATACATTTCTATAAATCCTGACAGAGAGAGATATGGATTGGCTGGAGATTTGATGAAAAGTTGCGAAATGAAAACACATGGTGGATAGTTATCATGATTACCATCATTTCATGATGGTATTCATGGATTGAGTGCCACATCCGTAAAATGAAAGAGTACATCATATTTTGTGGCTCTCCAACAACAAGATTTAGTTTAAGAGGGGGATATTCAGCGTCGGACCTCGTAATAAGCGAGAAGGACGGCGAAAAATAAAATAAAATATATTTTTTTGCTCGTTTTGTAATTCACAAAATAAACTCGTTCAACTGACGCATGACATGTATGCTTTGACTCAAGCCATCGTGATCATCATCATCATCTTGATAACACAATATTATTATATCCATCAAATAAGAAAGTGAAGTTGATTCAAATATGAGGGAACAGAGATATATTTATAAATATATGTAATGATGTCGATGAAAATGTCAAGATTTGGGTAAGTAGAGACGTGTGCATGGATCGATTCTGGATTCCACATCGGAGAAAAAAAAGATGAGGAGGAGGAGGATGATGATGTGATGTGATGATTTCCAAGTGTGTCCTTCTTGACTCACTCAAGGACATTTTCTCTACCAAAAGAAAACTCTTGAAAGATTCATTATTCCTTCGCAAGTACCCCTAACCCCACCAATACTACCACCCACCCCCTCACCACCATCATCATCTGTGCTGGTCATTCAATCAAATGCAAGGAAGCGAGAGAAGGAAACTTCAAGCAAGCATGTCAGACTCAAGGACGCATATCTCAAAAAAATCCTTCCATAAATCCGTGGTGTTTTATTTATGCCTATGCATGTCATCATGTCATATCCCAGTATCATCTTCCCTCTTTTCATAACCCTTTTCCAGTGAATCAGAAAACCAAAAATGATTTGATATCAGATTAAAACATTTTTTTTATTTTTACCAAACAAACAAACAAACAGCCACGTTTTCAAAATGATAATGTGAGTGCATAAAAAATAATTTAAAATAAAAACCTTGAATAAAAAAGATTCGCTTTGATTAGATATTTTTTTAAATATTAGTGACCATAGCAAACTTAGTAGTTATGGAGTAGTTGTAAAACAAAAAGTGTTGCTAAATCGAATACCAAATTAATATGGTACATTTTATACTGCTGTACAGCAAGAGTGTTTTATGTGATGTTATGCTGCTGTACACATTGAGAGAGGAAGGAATGGCCTTTAGGCAGATTATAACTGAAAAATGAGTGGCTCAAAATGGCTGTTCCGACACTTTATCATTATCATCTTCCGTTTTATTATGTATTTTTTTTATCCCGCCAAAAAAAGTGAACAGTAAGTAGTAGAGTAGCAGTAGTAGAAGGAAAGAAAAGCCGCCAACTTCTCTCCACTCTCTCTCTCTGTACAAGGTTGAGTCCGTTTAGTAGTAAAATGTTTGTATGTAGTAGTAACCCTTTTTTGAATGGGCAATAAAACTCTCTGGCTCATCAAGTGAACATAAAAATTAAAACGACTTGAGCAGCACAAGCATGCCACGTTGCTCATTTACATGTTATTTTTTTTCTCTCCAGTCCTTTCACTACTCTTGACTCTCTCTTTTATTAACTTAATTATTATACACACACTCCCTATCCCATTATATATCATGTATGTATGCATTATTTTGTATTTACAAAAAAAGTAGATAAAAAAAATATAATGATGGCACACTGTACAAAGTGTATTTATTAAGTACAGTTTTGGGATTGAAGATGAAACATCTCTCTCCCTCTCTCTCCTTTTTTAACCAGACAAACTCATCTGATTACACCAGTCATTAATGAGGTCAACCTCGTTCATTTTTTTACCCAATTATATTTTTTTCCCAACATTGCCCCTCACAACTCATTTATTTTTTTCCCTACACACAAACAGACACGCAAATATCATGATGATCATGATGATAGCACACACTTTCATGTAGGTATATGGTTTATAATACAAGGAGTAAAATAAGGAATAATTTGAGTAGGGAGACGAATGGGGGCAATTTAGAATATGGAATAAATTTGTTGGCACCATTTCTCGAACAAAAAAAAGGAGAGAGAGAGAGAGCTCGTTACCCTTTCCATAGGGCCTTGGTAAACATGGTATTACGCATATTTGTATGCGTTTTTTTATAAGGAAGTGTTAAACCTGTACTACTCCTTATCAAAAACATGCATACATTATTAGGTATACAAACAAAAAAATGATGCTTATAATTTTTTTTTATATGCTATGCATTTTTTGTTTACAAAATAAGGATGCAAAGATATAGATCATCTCTACTTTGTATATATATTATACGGCGCCTTCATCCTTTTTTTCTCTTTTTTCTTTTTATTTTGTTACCAGNCTTTTTTCTTTTTATTTTGTTACCAGTCCGTAAACGTGACGATGGGGACGTTATGGCTGTCATGCCTTGTTGAAACGGTATAAAAAGTCAAGATAAAAAAAGATGAAACTAACAAGCAAGTGCTCATCGTCATAGTCATAGCAGAGGAGAAATCATCATCGTTTCTTTTGTTAATGCATTGTTGATGTTCCGGTTGATGGTGCTTAAAAAAACGTGCATTTTTTCACTTTCTCTTCTTTTTTATATTTACTTTCATTTTGGGAAATGTTGTTTCAGTGAGGATGATGATGATGATGATGATGATGATGATGCTTGTCCCTGTCGTTTGGTCTTGGGAGTCCTCGATCTAATAATCAGCTTAGACACGGCCATTTTAAAGAGGATGTGTGTCTGAGTAGAGGACCAAGAAGAAGAAAAAAATAAAGGAGACAACATGGGAGAGAGAGAGAGAGGCGAAAGATGTGAGAAGACTCGCGAAAATGTAAAAGGAAATCCCCCATAAAGGCCACTTTCACCGACCGTCTCTCTCTCTTCACACCAAATTCTAAAGAGAGAGAGACGAGGAGATGCGCCTCGCTCCTTATATATTTTTTTTAAAAGCGTCCTTTGATGGATATCCCTGGAATGGATATACAATTGTGTGTGTATGTATGTGTTGTGTGTGTAAGTTTGAACAATTTACAATGGATGATGTGATGATGATGCCAATGATGATCATGGCATTAGGACAAGACACACATCTTTTCCACAAACACACACACACACTTTCGTAAGCGACTCAAGAAAACAAGAGGTAAAAGCACATCTACTAGTAGAAGACCGAGTAGTTGTGCAAGTGACGCGACACAAGCGATTACAACCCTATTTACTTTCACTAAGTGAACAGTCCTTCTTGTTTTTCTCTCAACGCATAGGCATACAACTACAATGCAGGCATGTAGAAAAGTGGCCAGAGTTTTGGTCCTTGTAAAATAAGTGTACTTTTTTTGTGGTAATATTTTTTTTTAATGGAAGCCGCAGCAGCAGCATAGAAACGAGAATTTTGTTGCCATGCTACGTATGTATATATAGCCATCATCATCCAATTGCTGCTACTGCTACTGCTGCTGCTGCTGTTGATATGTTTATGCATACATAAATATAAGCTCATCATGGGATGAAGGCAGATGACAGATATGTCATCATCAGCATCAACATCATATTATCCTTCTTTTTTCCCCCGCACAAAAAAGTACAGCAGAGTGAAAGCTGACGCCGTTGTTGCGGTAGTGAGGGTTTTCTCTGACGGGAAAATTAGTTTAACCTTATTTCATGCTAGTGTTATAGTGTTACTCATAATACGACGACCAAGATGATGATGAAGATGATTCTTTTTTCCCCCGCACAAAAAAATGAAGCAGAGTGAAAGCTGACGCCGTTGTTGCGGTAGTGAGGGTTTTCTCTGACGGGAAAATTAGTTTAACCTTATTTCATGCTAGTGTTATAGTGTTACTCATAATACGACGACCACGATGATGATGTTGATGACGATGATAACGTTTTTAATGTGATGCTAAGAAACGCTCCCGTCCTTGTCGTTTTCTTGACATGCAAAAGGGGATGGAAGAAAAGTAGATATAAAAAGGGAGAATTTCGACAACAACTTTGTTGATGTTGATGATGACGTTAAAAGTGTTGGTAAATGTAACTTTACATCGTGATGAGTTGGTTTGTGCTTTTACTTTTTTTCCCCTTCTTCTAAGGTCGTTCGATTTGTCCTTGCTCCCCATTGAAAGTCACGGGAAAGTAACACGTAACGCTATGCTGCTACTGCTGCCCATATCCATGAATTGTACAACCTTACTTTCTTTTCCCTTTTTTTAACTGCTGCGCAGTCAGATATGAAGAGAGAAAGAGACACGCCATGAGCATAGAGAATAATGATATGATATGACGTATGTACACAACAGGATTTTTGTATTTTTTATGAGTCTGCTGCTATCAAAGGTAATTTGAGGAGAGTGTAACATTGACAGCTTGTGAAAATTTACTTTGAGAGAGACATGCAAAGATGATGCACGTGTAAGCAAAGCAAGCAAAGAAGAAAGAAAGCTTCAAGGAGATATATTATAGGTTAGGTATATATTATTATTATTTGAAGTTAGATTGTGTGTCCTTTACCAATTTTTTGGTACATGGTTGTCGGTGAGAGTTCAGGAGCGCAAGCAAAGTTTTCTTCGGACACATCCTTCAGCGTAAAGTTGGCTAATCGATCAGGCCCAGTGCACCTTGGCTCTACGGAATTGGCTACATTTCGCTCTGTGAGCCACAAACGGAGCTCCAACAATCGACAATCACACTCCCATTGGATTCTCCTCTAAATACACGCCTTTGAGTGCCACTGGGAGACTGGCAAGCCCTGAGATCCTCTTCAGTCGGTTCCCATTCAGCCTAAGCCATTCCAGACTGAGCAGCCCTTCAAATGCTCCCTAAGGACAGCGGCAATTACCCAGAACAAAAATAAAATACACACACACACAAAATCAGACAATATTCTTCCGTCGTACAATAAAAATAAAAACCAAAAGAGAGGAAGATCAACCTACCTCAGTGATGATGATAATGAAGATCATCACCACCGCCACACACAAAAACATTTGAGCATACCATACCGTTATTTTCCATATACCACATTTTCAATCCCTCTTCCTCACAACCTTGTTCTTTTCTCCCTCATCTCTTTTTACACAATTTCTTCTTCTTCTTCTCTTTCTCCAATCAACAAAATATACACTATTCCAGACTGAGCAGCCCTTCAAATGCTCCCTAAGGACAGCGGCAATTACCCAGAACAAAAATAAAATACACACACACACAAAATCAGACAATATTCTTTCGTCGTACAATAAAAATAAAAACCAAAAGAGGGGAAGATCAACATACCTACGTGATGATGATAATGACGATCATCATCATCACCACCGCCACCCACAAAAACATAGGAGCATACCATACCGTTATTTTCCATATACCACATTTTCAATCCCTCTTCCACACAGCCTTGTTCTTTTCTCCCTCATCTCTTTTTACACAATTTCTTCTTCTTCTTCTCTTTCTCCAATCAACAAAATATACACTAGTCAATGCTCCAACTCATGAACCACATCTCCTTATTTGGCAAAAAAAGAAAAAGTGAAGAAGGGCTTTCACTTTTTTCTTATTATCCGTTTCCGTACTCACATGCCTACCGCCACCACCACCCTCACACCACCATATGCACATATTAACAGATGAGCTAGTAAATAAAAAAGGGAGCACAAAGGATTTTCTGCTTGTCTACTTGTGCTTGGGTGATATGTCTATTTCCTTTGCACATCATCTTGAATAATATTTTATACTGTGGCGTATCTCTCTCTCTCCCTTTCTTTTCCCTCTTGTTATTTACCTAACACAATAACATAACATTTTCCCTTTTTTCCTATTCATTTCTCTCATTTTTCCTTGTTCGCCCCCCAAAAGAAAAAAAAATATATACTTGGCGTAATTTTCCCTCTCGTGAAGAAAAATATCTCTAGAGAGATTCGTACTTTCCTTCAATCATCTTTCATCTTCTCATCTAGCTAGACTTTGCCCTATTCTATTTTCTCTCTCTCTCTGCTTGTGTTCCATATTGCGTATTTTCACGTTGTTGTTGTTTCCCTTCTTTTTTCTTATGCTTCTTGTGATACACATGCACATACACACACACAAGAGAGAAATCCCAATGAGAGCACCGTCATGATCATATGAGCATGCTTCCATGGATATATCTTTTTTCTTCAAAGGGAAAATAAAAACTGCAGAACAGGGGCATACATACCTACATATTATATAGGTATCATTCATCCAACACCACCACTCCTTCTCCAAGCCTCTAGCAATATATTATTCTACATTTTTTCCATTTTTTAAAAAATGTATGAAAAAAGTGAAAAAAATACTTGAGCTTCTCTGCCACCGCCACATCACACCATTTCACATTCCACACCATCTTTAACAAGTAGAAAAAAAAGAAAAAAATAGTTCGTACAAAAAGTGCGGTGCTGTTGAAATAACAGCAAAAAAAGAAAAGCGAGCCGCTTTTTTGGGCGTTGGGGGGGGGATGAATTCTCGGTATTTATTTTTAGCGCAACAACACACAACACTCCACCACCTTCATCATTCCACACCAGGTTTTTTTTGCACATCATATTTTTATCGATTAAAATACACAATATGCACATTGTAGTGGCATGTTATGCATACCCATCTCTTGTTTGTAGGGTTTTGAGTTGCTGCAGGCTTAAAAAAAATATATAACTTTTGGATTGAATTCGACTCTACATGCCATCATCACATCACCAGTAATTCTACATTCGGGATTTTTTTTGCATCAGTTTTTGTACATATCATATGTCTTGTATATTAATAATATAGATGTGTTCTACTATTTCGTATTAGCAGCAAAGAAAAGACTGTGTGGGCGTTTTTGAACGAGAACAGTGAAGGATTGTGATATTGGCAATGTGATATCTCACCGTTGCTAAAATAAAAAAAACATCTTCTTCCTTCGCGACAGTAGATACTATACAGGTAGAGATTAGTCTATATGTAATATAAACTACGAAATAAAGAATGAGTTGTCTTGCATTTTTTTCGCAAATTCTTTTTCATTCTTGTACGCTTCTTTCAAACTAGCTAATCCTCAAATGTGGGAAAATCCTGGGAGAGAGTATAGCGAGCTAATCAGGAGTTTGTGATGGCAGCAGTGTGCGTCTTTCGGATTTATTTGGTCAAAATAAGGTGATGATGAGAG
>JAITYZ010001601.1:6802-18466 GCA_027744595.1 Paronellides praefectus | reverse complement strand
ACGCATTGGGAATTTTACGACTGCTTCAGTGTCGATAGTCGTAACACAACCTTATTATCATTATTTTATTGTGAAAAGTAGGGAAAGAAAATGTTGTTTTGTGTGTCGCTTTTTATCTGCTTGTCGCGAGGAAATTCAGGTGAAATATTTATTTATCTGGAGTCTGACCTGACATATACCTATGTAGGTAGCCATATTATATTACCTATTTATGTCGCTTTTTGCGTGTGTGGTTTATTTATAGGTAGCTTTTATATATATTTATGGCTTGTTTCCCCTACAACTTTGTCTTTCCAATTTTGTAGAGAGGATTTTGTTAATTTTCAAGAGAAGGCCGCCAACACGACAACAACAAAAAGAGAAACTTGTTTTGTGTTTTAAAAAGATATGGAGCTTGAGGGAAACGCTGTTTTTTGCATGGTTGATTAAATTAGTCCACAAGTCATATAAAACATGGAGAAAGTTAGGATCTGTAAACTGGGAGATTGTGTTACTTGTTTCTTTGTTTGCTTGTGTGCCTTTTCCCCCTCACCACCAAAGTGAATAAATGCTATTATCTAGCTACCTGTACAACAAAAACCAATAAGAGGGAAAATGTTTTTCTCCGGAATGGAATGGATAGGTATACATGAATATTTGCAGAGTGTAGATTATTGTATTGTATTGCTTTCCTTGGAATTTTTGGGATGGGTAGTTTTTTTTAAAGGAAAAGAAATATACTCAGATTCGTGCACTGGAATGTTTGGAGGAATATCAATGGAAATGCTGTAGAAAAAAGATGAATGTATGCTTATATTTAACTGTGCACGTGCAGTCCTATTTCTTGTCTCATCTTTTTGATCCCTGAAATTCATACATGGGGACTTCTTTTCTCCTTCTTTAAGGACTGTAGGTGCATTTCATTCAAGAAAAAAAATGAATAAATATTTTCTGAAGTGGTTGGCATGAAATTATTGCACTTTGCTTCTACTTGTTTCTTATTGTTGTGGTGTTGTAGCTTCAAGCTCAAAGATACAATGCTGCTCTCCAAATGAACAAAATCAAAAGTATTCAAATCTGCCTTTTACTTGATCCTCAAAATATGAAAATAAAATGTTCAAAAGTTTTTCACCCATCAAAACATCAAAGACGCGTGTTATTTTTATAGAAAGAAAAAAAAAGTATAGAAATGAATGCATGCCTGAAAAAGAAAGAGATGTCTAAAAACAATAAAATAATGAAAACTAAAACCAGTGAAAAAGATCCTAGAAATAGCTACGTTTTTTGAAGAGGCTTCGGGCTTCCAAAAAATGTTAAATCTTTAAATTTTGCAAAGATAGGGCAGGTGGACATTAAAAATATATACAAGTTCACCTGAAAAAAAAAGTTGCAATATGTGTATCATGTTGGCATGTTGAATGACGCCCACAACAACAACAACAATGGAATGAAATAAACGTATATTTTATACAATAAAATATTCTGAGAATAGATTTCCGTGGAAATGATATTTTTCTGTGGAAAAGTATGAAATCTGTTTTCAAATTAAAGGTAAATACAAAAGTGCACATGTGCCTATTTTGCTGTTGATTTTATGAAATGATGAAGTTGTTGTGCATTTACCTACATAACATTATTTGCAACTCTCTCTCTCTCTGCTTTGATTTAATATCCACTTCTAAAAGCATCTCTCCCCTGGGATTTTATGTAATAATAATGCTTTTTATGAAAGAGAGAGACAGTTGTTTTGTATTGCACAAGTGTACAGTTTAGAGTTGATTTAAAATATTAGGTGGAGATGCTTGGAGATATTATGTAAATATTTAGTTTGTTGTATAACTTTCATTTTACTAGCTATCCAATCCATGAATATTTTCCAGACAAAAAATTCCTACAAATTTGTATCTCAAGAGTTTTGAGTATTTGACAAAGTGCTTCCATTGAATTTTCACCTTCTGTGCGTACTTAGGCATCACTACCTACTACCTACATACTTTTATCAAATTGCGAAAAAAAAATTGTTGGGTAACGGACGTATAGCTTGGCTTTCATCCTAGTTATCTTTCTTTCCATACACACAGACATGGTAATATTCTCATAGTAACTTGTTAGCTATCGTTCTGAAGATTTTTGTGTCTGAGCTCCACTCCAAATTTTTAAAGAGGTTGCTAAAAGTCCTCTAAAATATTTTGGGAAAAATGCTACACTAATCTTTTGCAGGAGAATGATTTGTTGTGCCTGTCACATCTTTTTGAGATGGTCTCTTAAAACTTAGAAAATACGACTTGTTTACATTCTTCCTCACATTCTCGTAGTCCATGCTATACTCTGTCTTAATTTATGAAAGCTTTCTGCCAAGTATGATCATTCTGGTAAATAGTTGGCATGAAAGTAGTTTTAAGTAAGTGATAGGATACTTTATGCAGTCCTCACACTTTTTAAAGTGGGTACGACGACCCTCACTCTAAATTCCAGTCTTGTTGGAAACTTGAACTTTTCCGGAAAAAGCATTAAATATTTATGAAAAGAGTGATACATAATACTAGACTACCTGGTAAACAAATGTACAAAAGTTAAATATGTAGATGATATTAGAATTATTTACTCTAGTCTTCAATGCTACTCATTACAAAAAATTACAAAATGATCACTTAATATGTTTCATTTTTAATTCGATGAACTCTAACTTGTAGCTCCGAAGTATAATTTTCATAATTGGTACATGTCCTCTTCATTTGGACAACGGGACAGTGACAAATTAATATCTCAAGAAACCTCGTCAATGGCTCCAAACAAGACTCTTATTATAACAGCTAAATATTATATGACCAATGTCACATGGTTAACGGGTGTCACTAACGGAAAAAAGACAATCGTAAACATATAAGATATTTATGTACGTATGTTATTTGTACTACTTTCCTAGAGATCATATCAAAGCATCCAAGGTTGCCATATTTTTTTTTAATCGTGGGAATTTTTATTTCAACGGGCGCTTTTTTATAGGGACTTAACTTGAAGGTAGTCATATTTTTTAGCAGGTTTCTTTTTGCTGATTGCCTTAAGAGTCGCTACTCGCTCTATCTCAAACATAAAACTTGGTCCTTCTTCAAGTTTTTTCTCTTAAGCCCAAGAGAAAGAGGGAGAGAGAGAGAAGGGCCTAAAATTGTAAAGTAGCGCATAAAACTCTCTCACAATCTCAATCAGATTTGCCATTAGACTGGGTTATGACACTCTAAATCATAGCCTAGAGCTTCTACTAATCACACTTTTACATCAACTCAAAAACTATTTTTTCCCTTAACCAGCCAGCCACCAGTGTTATTGTGATGATAAGTGTGCTGGATATGGAAATGGCTTGGTTTAATGTATCTTGAATTGCCAATTATTTCACTTCCATAGTCACAAATGGGCATACATGCGTGAAAGCACTTGTTTCTCACTTGAGTCAATCATAAACGCAAACTTAAACTCTCAACCATAAAAAACATACATCCGAGTTTTTTAAGGGCATTTATTAGTAATTACATATTATTTACCATATATGCAAATAAGTTGAGCAAATAATCAACAATATAGAGGTAATATGAAGCTGTCAAGCTAGAAAAAAAGTTTCTTGCTCATTTTGAGTTGTATGCAAATATTTTATGTGCAAATATTGCAAATGTCTATTGCATCTTGCTGCCAATTTGTAGCTGTTTAGTATCAAATTTAATTTTAGTTTATGGCGCACGAAATATTAGAAGAAAAGCAATAACAATAAAAAGATATTTGCAAACACACAGAACGCATTTCAATTTGTCCATTACAGCGAAAGACATGGAGACTCTGCTGTATTCTGCATAGCACACAATACCGTTAATACCTAATTACTAGGCTGCTGTTGTAACGCTATAAATAAGGTAGGGTTGTTAGTCCAAGTTTTTAGACGAGGTCTTTTTCGTATTCTGCGTCGCAAACAAGTGCCGAAGTGCCCACTTGCAGCATCTTTCTTAGGGTTTCCATACTCTATAAAGCGTGACATACGACCGGACGTACAGATACTCCATGCCAAATGACACGATTATTTTATTTTTCTGCATAGACCTTGGGTTATTGTCTTTTGCGAAGGTTTGATAAAAAGAAAGACAACGCGGGCTACAGAGTTGGTGGACAAAGCTTCTAATAGATTAGTAGAGTGTCATTACATTATTTTATACTTTTTATTATTTTACTCATGCACAATTTTTTTGCAAGTCCCACCAGAGCATAAAATTAAAAGGAACTGAATCGTAATAAAAAGCGTAACTGCTTCACGGTCCGCTAAAGAATGAAGGAGATAAAGGAAACATTCGTGTTTAAATTGAACGCATTCACTTCTCCAGAAGAGAAAAAAAAATATCTGCAGAGAGAGGAAGGAAATAAGGGAAAAATAAAATTCAAGTCACCAGCAGCACAAAGACTTTAGAAATACAGGAATTATTATGAACGAGCGCAAAAAATGAAATCGGAGGATCCACAAAAATAGAAAAAGTGGAACACATAGGTTCAAGGGAATATATATATATATATTTTTGCGATGCATATTTGTACGACAATCTGTGGCGGCCGTGGTGCTAACTTGCTGGCATGCACAAGAAAAAGAAGATGATAAAAGGCTAAGAATGATTCTAAAGGAACTGAATCGTAATAAAAAGCGTAACTGCTTCACGGTCCGCTAAAGTATGAAGGAGATAAAGGAAACATTCGTGTTTAAATTGAATGCATTCACTTCTCCAGAAGAGAAAAAAAATATCTGCAGAGAGAGGAAGGAAATAAGGGAAAAATAAAATTCAAGTCACCAGCAGCACAAAGACTTTGAGAAATACAGGAATTATTATGAATGAGCGCAAAAAATGAAATCGGAGGATCCACAAAAATAGCTAAAGTGGAACACATAGGTTCAAGGGAATATATATATTTTTTGCGATGCATATTTGTACGACAATCTGTGGCGGCCGTGGTGCTAACTTGCTGGCATGCACAAGAAAAAGAAGATGATAAAAGGCTAAGAATGATTCTTGAGATGATGGGGGCTAAAAAAAAAGTGAACTCAAGTGCATGACTATCAGCTTGAAAGCTTTTTTCTTTCATTTTACCCTTTTGCTTTTTATCAAGGCACACGTCCTTTTTTTCTGATTCAATGACCTTGTCCAGTGGTGTGTGGCAAGGAGTACTTAAATCATACAACCTTGTTCAATATTTTTGTTGAGACATGATAAGAATGGAGAATAAGAATAACAGAGGCTTTAGGAATACAAAAACGTTTATAAAATAAGTTGGGCAGCCAAGTGATGCGTAAATGTAGTACAAAAAATGTACAAGTCACAAAAAATGCGCCTTTTTGGAAGGGATGTGATACTTGAGAATGAAGATTAATGATGATTAAATTTACAATTTTTTTTTGCAATAGCTTGTACATTTTTCGATTATTATTTTTTTTAAAGTTAAAGTGCAAAACAAAAATAAATGGAGGTAAATCTGTTGAACATGTGAAAAAAGAAACGTGCTATTTTTTATCTGCTATCAAAGTAACATGAAACATTGTAACTTAAAATAATATTAGTTATTTTTGAATGTCTGATATGTGATCAAAAACTAATTAATATTCTGTTGGTATTCTTGACGTCTCTGCTCACAAAATCGCTCGGAGGAAAAAGTGTTTGAGAATTTTGTTGTAGGAAATCGGATGTGTCAAAAATAGCTACTTAAAAAAGAATAGATGTTGATGCTTAAATTGAATAAAAGGCTGGTGTGACTGGTGTCCTTGAAAAAGCAAATGCTGTTTTTAAAATGGCCTTAGATAGAAGTACAGCCCTGATGCTCATTAATGGCATACTTTTTTTATTATCCCGGATGCAATTTGTTGTTGATGGAATGCTCAAGTAAGCAAACAAGGTCATCTTACTTTGCTATTTTGCTAATATACATATTTTTTTTTTAAAGCTGGACTTGATGATGACGACCTTCCACATCTACATCTCATCATACCTCATATATGAATACAATTTTCAGAAATAAATACTATATTTCAATCAAGCACCAGATGAATAAGCCTTGAGCGCATCCATAGAAAATTTCTACAATATCAATGTCAAATCCTGGCCGTTTTTCCTTTTTTCCAAATGAAATACCCAAGTGACTTCCGTCGATCAGCCATGGACATTAAACTTTATGCCGTCCGTTAAATCAAGTTCAACATATTTATTACACGCATCAAGTCTCTTTCCACCTGCCACTTTATTAAATCACGTCCATAAAATCAGCTTTTCTTCTTTGAACTGCAGCATAATCAAATTTACTTTTTTTTCCTCTCTATCCTTTTCACTCCACTTTGTATTTAGCTGAATTATTTCATAAGCAATTTACATTACCTACTATTGCATCCTCCTATCGTGTGGTAAAAAGACCACATGTTGTATTTGTAGCGAAAATGGACTAAATGAAATTGCATTCCCAGAACAAGAAAAAAATGTTTGATGATTAAAATGGTTTAATCTGTTTCAAAAGTAACTCATTTGGGATAAAATGTTGAGAGAGAATCCAAAAATGAGTAATATGCTTGTATATTATACCACTTGCATAAATATATCTATGAATAATTAGATTAGCTGCATGCTAGAAAGATTATAAAAATGTAGTTGCAGAAAATGGTACTAATCCTTTCAACATTCCTTTCCATTAGAATAAGCTGCTTTTTTTGGGCTGGGAAAATTGGTATTATTTTTTTAAGACGCTAGCACAAAAATATCTTTAGACATTAATGAAGTCACTTTATTCTCCTTGTTAAAAAAATATACATATTACATAATAGTTATGCATATAGAAAGGTAATCAAAAGTGAAAGCAGGAGGATGAGGAGGAGGAGTATGGAGAAAAGCTCCATGTGCATTTCGCGTCACTTTTTATTTTCAAAAGGCAAGCTCATGGATATGATTCCCTTTCTATCTTTACCATTCCACCTTTTTTAAATGGATTTATGCTATACATTTCGTACACACAAACAGGGTTTATAATATATACATATTTTCCCTTTCAAAAACTTGGATATGGAATGGGATGAACAGGATATATGTGCTGCTATACATGCAATTCTATTTCGCTTGCTTTAGCAAAACGGATAGAGGAGGGGGGTTTCAAGCTGCTTCTACTCCCCGCCGTTAATTCTTGAATTGCATTGTCGTGACGGCATGACAGCAGGTGCATTTTCATTCTTATATTTCCGCTTTTGCAACTGGTTGTTCAGCTGAGCGTCATCATTTTCTTCCATTGCATTTTGCCAGAAAAAAAGGAGATGTCATAAATATGATATAACATAAGTCTACTTAGCAATTGTTTTTGATGCGATATCATGTGACATGTAGCATGTTCAAATGTGAGCTTTAGTAGCCTTCACAAAATACAGACAAAATGCGTTTTACTATGAGATACTCAGTTAAAAAGGAAGAAAGAGAAGAAGGAATGATGTGAATGAATTACAAATTCTACAATATCTTGTTATGCAATTCAATTTTTGTGGCGGATTATCACAGCACGTCATGTGACCTTAACCAAAAAAAAATATTGTAATTTATTCTTCACGTCAATAAAATAATATGGAAAAGATAAGTCTACGGTAAATTATTTACTCATACTTTACCATCCGCTTACTCTTTTCTCGCTCTCTAAAAGCATCAAGTTTTCGTCGTTATTTAATTTTCCGTAATGAACAAGTCAAAGTGAGATGCAATTTTGAGTAGATCGTGCGGAACACGTTTTTTGAGCATGCTTTTCTTTTCTTGCTCTTTTCTTTCTTTCGTGAAATATGAGATTCCATTGCTATTCAGACATGGAACATGCATCCTTTATATATTATGTAATGGAGAATAACAGTGTTAACTTGTTCGAAGGGGCTGTATACTGGGAGCATCATTGTTTCAACGTATTAACTACACTCCAATTGGGAAGGGGGCGGGGTGCGGAAGAAATTGACCTATTTTTCTTGTTGTGGTGGCACACTCTTCATATGACCCGCAACAAAACTAGGATTGGTGCATTGGTGCATATCATTACTTTGGATATTTACACGTATTATCCAAGTATCACTCAATATTTACAACATTTATACCTACTCTCATTTACTATCACCTTGTCTCAGCGTATCAACGTAAATGAATGTGTTGAGATCTTGTTTCAACTTTTCCTTTCATCCAAAATTCATTAATAATTTAACCGTCTCTCTAAACTCCTCGCTTTTTCACCACTACCAAAATAGTTACAGCTAAAACAAAGTGTACATTGAGATGATGATTGGACAGGAGAGTTGAAGCAAGACCAAGTCCAATGCAACTTTACATATTATTACTATGCATGTGCAAATTTAAAAGGGGTTTTTTGAGTTTATGAAGATTACCAAAAACTCTTTCCTCATCCTATCCTCTCTAAAGTTATGTAAAGTATTTTAAGAGCAACTTGTTTTAAAACGAGCTAACGCCCACTCATGTATCTATCCATTTTTAGATTTTGGCCCACATGTTACACAATTCAATATTTAAAAAAAAATATGTATACCCGTTGCCACGTGCTCAAACAATTAAATAGCTATGTTTTGTATTTCTTTGCAGTAAAAATCTGTTCCATTTTTATCTCGCATGTTGCATGAGCGGTAGCAGTACAGTTTAATAAATGTTCATTCACCCTGTCTATTCAATAAAATTTTATCCTTTCAATTTTCTGAAGAAAAAAAATATATTAACTTAACCGGAAAGGATAGATTTCCTTTCATAGAAAAAGTAAGATAAGAAGTCAGATGCATAATACATTATACTACACTTCTTTATACTTTTTTTTGGCTACTGTTGCGTTCTTGTTGTTGTTTCCAACAATATTATCCACTATTTATATGTCTGCGTGCTATTTGTACACTCACCACGTAAATAAACCAATGATTTATGAAGCGAATCTGCATTGAGTTCACACACACCAAATGCATTATTTTTTATAGATCCTGACACTATTCAACCCTGCACAAACAACTCTTTCTTCTCCTTTTGGAAAATAAGAATGAAAAGGAATATATTTGTATATGGCACCCTCACAACAAGAAGTGTTGATAGCTGTGCATTTCAGCAAAAGAGTTGAATAAGCGCATTTTCTTTTACGTTCCTTACAAAATGAAAATAATAATAATAATAATGTTGCAACATCACACTCAACTTTTTGCTCTGTACAAAAAATAATAATAAGAATGAATGAATGGAAGCGAGGCTGAATAGCTTCTTTCCATAAAAAACTCGAATGTACTTGCATGCCTGTACGCCTCAACTTTCAACGTTGCAATGTATACATTTTTATTATTACGCACACATAACTACAACAGGGCAACACAGGAAAGGAAGACTATTCACAAAACAAAAATTGGTGTGGTAAGCGCGATAAATACTTGTACACTTGATATTATGGTGGTTGAGGTAGTAGTGGTGTTGGTTCTGCTCCTGCAAAACGCATTTAACACACCCACTTTTATTTTGTTAAAGAGATTGCGCTAGAGAATTTTAAGCAGGGAAACCCGATTCATAATACAAAAAAAATAAAGAGATGAGGATGGAGAGTGGAGGGAAAAGTGAAAGAGCATCGCAAATCACATTTCATCACAACAACCAAACAAACTGGCAAAAAAATTAGATGGTTACTTTGGTTACCTATGTGAATTACAACTACGACATGCATGACAAAACGTATGTCTAAAATAATATGGCATCCTTTTCTCATTCTTGTTTGTGGAAAAGCCAGGGTCACCCAGTGAAGTAGCAGGTAAAACCATGCATTTTATTATGCATGTGGACAAAAAACCCATCTCTTATGCAATTTGAACGACCAAAGTTTTTAAAATGGTTTAAGACATAATCACTATTCATGCACTTTTTTGGCAACTGCTCTCTAGACTGGTGTAAGCTTCCGGTGCAAGCTCCATGTACATTGGACAAAATTTCAAAGTAAAGTGAACTAGAAAAAAAATTGGATGAATTGAGTCGAGTTTTGGAAGTGTGCCTTTTCCCCTTTTTTAGGACAAAAAAGAAACTATTTGTTTGACAGATGTATTTACAACAGATAAAAAGGACACAAATGTACACAACATAAAAAATAGTAAGTGTCAATGCACTTTCTAGGAACAGTTTACCCTTTTGCCTCCAACAAGAATAAAAAAAAATATTTGTGTTCCAAAGGGCCCATTTTGTGTATTTTTTTAAAAAAATTCTTACGTGTTAAAATAAAATGGTCAAGGAGCCTCCACATTGGTCCATGTGGAAATAGTAGGCGGATAAATATATGGCTACACAACAACTCTGCTTATCAATTTAATTTCAAAAATTGAGGGAAAAGTAGCTATGTTTCATACGTTTGTTCTTTCTTTTTTTTTGGCTTTACCAGTTTGTCTACATGTTGCAGGTATATTGGGAAAAGGGGGACGAGATGATTCAATTAATTTAATTGTTTAGTTTTTGCATTGATCTGAATGCTACAACTGGAGTTCATGGAGCCGCCCATTCCCAAACAAACCTATTCCCCAGTGAAATTCCTCTCGCTAATTTGTTCATATCCCTTCTCCTCCTTTAGTCATTTGAAGTACAATTTCTGAGTTTAGATGAGTGTGAAGGCAAGACTAAGCCTCAAAAGTAAAGGAATCAACATTTTGTATTTTTTTCGATAGGAAATTTACGGCTATAAATACTACTAAATATACATAGCATCTGGTAAATGCTTTCCAATTAATTACGGCTTCTCCTCCAGGCCATCACTCGTTCCTTTCTCACACTCCAACATTCAGCATCTCCGCTTGTTTGGTAGTTTAGTAAGCAAGACAAAAGTTGGATGAATGTAAATACATTGGGATATAAGCGCAATGTTTTAGAAAAGAGAGGAAATAATATGCGTATGTTGTAGTTCCTTTGGCTATGCGTCATGGTTGAAGATTGACCTGTATGGGAATTTTGAATGCTTCATTATTGGAAAGGCTTGTTCACTTTAAACTGATGATATGATGAAGAGTGAGTGTATTGAGAGAATTCCTGGAAAAAACAATATTTCTGGAATACGCCTCACCACCGAAAGCTCTACGTCGACGACTGACTGCTCCTCATTCTAACTTTTTGTCTCTTTCCAAAATTCTCCATTTCCCATGGCCCTACCACCAATTTCCGCACTCCGCAATTTAGATTTTAAAGCTAAAAGGTTATAAGACGAGACATGCGTTATTGCTATATGTATGCATCATTTCAATTGATATATGAAATGAGGTTGAAAAAATATATACTATTTTTGAATTCTTTTTTTTTTGTCAACCTTTTTGATATAGAAAAAAGGTAGTGATATTATCGTAGTATAGATTGCTCACACTTTTGTCCATTTTCCCATTCATCCATTTTTTACACACATTTTCTCCTCAATTTTTTGTTGTTGAAAGGGTCATCATTCGTAAACGTTATCACTACCCTTGTTGCATTGACACGGAAAAACGGGAGACTTTTTTTTCCTTCCATCATCATCCATTTAGACTGGATGTCTTTTTTTTTAGAAAACATTTTCTAGTCTCCCTACCCACGTGTGTGTGTATTATGTATGTTCACGTGTAACGCTACTGGAATGCTATATTTATAAATGTTCTCTTTTGTCAAGCAGACAGACAGA
>JAITYZ010001600.1:0-10922 GCA_027744595.1 Paronellides praefectus | reverse complement strand
ATTCTACATACATATTATGAAACAGTTTTATGTTGATACACCATATATTATTAATGTTATGATAAATGTAACGATAATAGTTATTATCTGATAATGATAAATTGAAAGAGTGTTAAATTTGGCTGAAGAGAATTTTTGGAATAAAAAAACTCGTATTTAAATATGATAACATGCATTGATTTTGCTTTCTTTTGTTTTCTTTTCCTGGCATAAAAGCTTTTTTAATGGCAGCACATTTTGTTTTTTCATTCAGCAATTTGTGTACAATGTACATAAACACTACTCTCCCAAGTCTTGTCGCTGGACAGCTCAATTTTACTATTGACAAAAGTTCCCAGCGCAGTTTTTACTTTATAGGAAGCTTACAAGTTGAAAAGGATTTGTAAGCTGCTACTCTGAAAACGTGAAAGCTATTCAATTAATAGGAAAATGGAGTTTGTGAAGACCGCACAAGATTGGAAAGGGTTTAAAAAAAATAAAAAAATATATATGGAGCATACTTTCATGGAGTACTAGTTGTTAAATTTGCAGTGTTACATTAAGCAATAAATTTATGACTGAATCGAATGAATGCGTCAGTAAAGTGAACAAGCACGCTCTCTCAAATAAAGAATGTCGCAGTGTCTTATACAGGGTCTTTTCTTCCATATATCACACAAACGCCACATAATAGTATACTGGAGTGATTAATGAGTTATTGCCGGATGACCATTATTTCATCTCATCAGGCAGTTTCAACTGCTAGATTGGTGCACTTATTTTACCTGATAAGAATTGGACTTTTTCTTCTTCCGTTGCTGCTGTTATTTTTCATTAGTTATGACTATCGACATTAGTTAGTTCCGACTCTCCGAGACTTTATAAAATTGCATGTTATTGCATAGTAATGCTTATTATTATTATATTCGTATGATCAACTTTGGTCTATAATAAAATGTTTCTTCTTTCATAAACTATGAGTGTCCAATGTTGTTATATATATTCTAGTGCACGAATCATTTACGTAAATCTTTGGAATGACGTGAAAAAGGACGAAAACTCCCTAATTATTAACGTCATCGTCATTTTCCCCCATCTGTATTATGAGACATTTCCGTGTTTGCTGCTTTTGACCTCTATTTCATGTTCTAAAATATATTCAAGTGCATAAAATGTGCTTTTTACGTGATCAAGATGCCCCAGTTTTTCAGAAATTTTCATGATTATTCCTAATCCGACAATATAATCTTGAAAGACAGCCAAGCCATATTCCATATGTTTGAGTTGGCTTCGGTCTACAATCCTGGAATAAATAAAATTACAATAACATGTTTCTTGAGTATCCAATCGCAAAAGATTCCGGACTTTCCTTTCTTTCGCAACCGAGAAGTATATAATATGAGTTCTTGCATATTATGTAGGTTATGTGTTTCAAGTGTAAACCTACTACAAACACATATTGGAAATTGGTTATCAGAGTTATCATCAACCCATATTTTAAAACAAATATCTTCTAAATTTGCCTTTGTTATAAATCACGGTATCCATGCACAAGCCTCAATGACATGGATAAATTCAAGAAAAACTATCGATGAAAATTTATGTTGGGAAAGAGCGAAAAACATTTCCTTTAAATGACTCAGTCATCATGACTCATGACACATACGACCATGAATCTGCAAAGGACAACACAATGGCAACTCAATTCTCCTTGCCTCTGGCCACTCAGAATAATATGCTTAAAAGATCTTTTACGTATGACTTTCTGATTTCACTATACAAAATTGTTCAGATAATAAAAAAATAAAGTGATCTCATTTCTGGCCAATGATTTCTTTTTAGAAAATGACGTAGCAAAAGAATAATATACAAAAGGAGCATAATATTATTCTACCAATTAGGTGCTTTGATGGCATGAATGCATACATACTAATGTATGCGAATAAAAGCAAAGGAAAATACATACCTAACTGTTGGATTCGTTCTTTTTAAAAACACTGCTGTACCTACCTACCCGTTAAGGTATTAGAATCGACCTCTCGTCGACCAAATTCTGACCAAATCAAGGAATATGAGGCATTTTTTTTCTAGGCAACGCAGCGTCCACCACTTTCCTTTCTGGATGACTCTAGCTCATGACTTCTTACCATGCAACATTCATATAAATATGTATACAATAACAATAAAAATCAACCATACGTCAATTCTGCGTTCTGAGCAGATTTTTCTTTTTCTGGTGTACCCTTGTAATGGTTTGTAGGTGTACATTTCAATGATGGTTATTATATTATAGGTATATATTGTGGGATCCATACTTGAACAAAGAGGTTTCCATCCAGCTTTTATTATTTGTGCTGCTGCTGGTGGTTGGTGGTGCATGCATACCACTTTTACTGATTTTTGACTGATGATAAGATTTCTCAAATATTGGTCAGTCACCGCACAATACCGTTGCTGGAGACTAAGAAGAGCTTTACACTTCTTACTTACGCTCTTACTTTACTTTACTCTTTACATTTAACTTTTATCATGTTCCTCTCTTAAAGCCGACCACCAACACCAATATCAGCAGCAGCATAAAAACGGAGAAACACGCAAACACTTCAGTCTGGCCTCTTTCAATTCTTTTCTTTAAAGGAATAAATAACTGTGTATAACATGATTAAGCCCTTTTGAACGTCAGACTTACCCTGCTCCTGTTTTTTCCCCTTTACAATATTTTTTACAAGCTAATAATATTATTGTTTTCAGTATTGTACTTTTAGCATGCAAACTGAGGGTGGTGGTGGTGAGCAAAAAAAATGATGCCGGAATAAATGCTTATATTGCTGAGCGGTGAAAGGTATGCGTAGGTATAGTGGTAACACTATTGCCACTTTCCCCATTTTGCGAAAGGTCTTTTAATGAGCCGTGTGAGAGAGAGCCTTTGGCAGCACTCTTTTATTATGCAACTACTGAAATTGTATATATGTTGTAGTTTTGTACTGGGAACGTTACATGATATTTATGTACTTTTCTCCGTTGTATGTAAAATTCTGGTGAAACACTATTTTCACCACGGCGTCCCTCCTACTTTTCTCCTATTTTTCTTCGTCTTCACTCTAAAATACACAACACGTTAGTCTCCCTTTCTTTTAGACTATTTTACAACGTTTTCACTTCCAGTACTACACAGTCGATTACACGTAATCAGTGAAGTCAGGTCGACAGAGTTCAGTCCAGTGGGATGATGATGGAACTTGATTTTACGTGTGCTCTTTGCAATTGATTCCTTTTGGTTCTGTTGCGTGTTCCACGATAAGCTGAACTTCTGGTGAGTATCGAAGAAAAAAGGCCTCTTACTGGGTGCAATCCTCTTGAAAGTTGTAAAAACAGTTCAAGTCATATAGGTTATTCAATAAGAGAAAGTCATTCAGGCAAATTTAAAACTTCCTGGGAAAACTTTTACCATTAATTTTCTTAACATATTAAGTACAGTTGTTGTACTAATAAAGCAATAAAGAGTCCTGGGAGATCGTGAAGTAAATGTGTATTTTTTCTATTTTTGTGGTGAAATTGTGAATATTTTGTTGTCCAGTGGGATGATGATGGAACTTGATTTTACGTGTGCTCTTTGCAATTGATTCCTTTTGGTTCTGTTGCGTGTTCCACGATAAGCTAAACTTCTGGTGAGTATCGAAGAAAAAACGCCTTTTTATTCTTGACTGGGTGCAATCCTTTTGAAAGTTGTAAAAACAGTTTAAGTCATATAGGTTATTCAATAAGAGAAAGCCATTGAGGGAAATTTAAAACTTCCTGGGAAAACTTTTACCATTAATTCTCCTAACATATTAAGTACAGTTGTTGTACTAATAAAGCAATAAAGAGTCTTGGGAGATCGTGAAGTAAATGTGTATTTTTTCTATTTTTGTGGTGAAATTGTGAATATTTTGTACAAGAATTGGTTTACTACTGCTTGGACAAGATGAAGGCGACTTTTGTCGTTCCAATTGCAGTATTCTCTACTCTTGTGTTCTTCTACATAAGGGAAACCGATGCCATTAAATGCTACGTTTGTCAGGATTGCGTTGACACCTACGCCGGAGAACATTTACAAAACTGCTCACGAAATGTAGACAAGTGTATTGTAAGTACAAAAAAATACGTGATTTATGTGGTCTAATCTTTTTTTTTGCTTTCTTTTCTGGCCGCCTTTGTGAAAATATAGATTATATATTACCTATACTGATTACATTAGTCATTCATTTGATTTTTTTCCATTTGTTCTTGTCAGAAAATGCATCTAATGAGCGGGGAGGTGGATAGACTTTGTGCTGACAAAAATGACAAGCATAAATGCGTGGGTCGTGGTAATGGTAAAAGCAAACGATCCATTGAGGACGAAATTGAGGATTGCCTTCCGAAACGGCGCACAGGTAAATTACAATCAAGACTTTAAACTATGTATGTATACATGTACAATAATCTTGTTGGTAGTTGCTCCATGTCATATAAAAAAATTGCATGTGTCGACAAATTCCTTCATTTATTTATATATTTTTTTTTGTAAACTTTCATTTTACTGTACAATGACAGCATGCATATGAGTACGAAATAAAATCAAAAGTAGGCGAGGTGCCTATATATTTTTTCTTCACAAGTATTTCATAGAAATGTGTATAGGTATACAAAAAGAAAATTGAAATTACAGGAATTTTCTTCAAATTTAGGAGAGAGTGAGGCCCTTAATTAAAACAGCATTGACCTTCGCACGTATTCCATATAAAGTTTTTTGATCAAACCATTTGATTAAGTTTTCTTAAACGCTAAAACACAGAAAACCTCATTTAATTCGGACACATATACCTAGACGACCACTTTCTCAATTCCGGAAATGGTCGGATTTTAATCTTGTTCCTTTAGAGAACCAGTTCTAAAAATTTCTTATAAATTACACATAGTAGTACAAAGTACAATGCATATTACATACAGGGTAATTTCTCTGCAGTACCTAAGAACAAGATCGCCATTCTAAAGGATTAATAATCATTATAGCCATCATAAACATGGTGGCAAGTCATGGTAGTTAGTACTGCTGTACAGCGTGTTACGAATAAGTACGGAATGGTATGGCTGTCCACCCGCGTCTAAAGTTTAGACTCTAAACTCGTTTGATTGTTAATTTGTTATTGCAATCTAGAAAAGTTAATTCATAAATTGAAATAAAAGAGAGAGAAAATTGTTTAGAACAGAGAAAATATTACCCAAGACATAATTGTCATCATAAGCCAACCCGCCGGCACACGAAAAAATCTTTCTGTGATAAATTTACTGCAGTAAATATTATGTTTAGTAATAAGAATATTAATCACTTCGTTGCTAAAACAAAATTAGTGACCACCGCGGCTCACTATTGCAACGTTAAATTCGTTTAGTCAAGCATGAAAGTGTTTACGTAGGTGTATGAATAACGTTTTACTGGAGAAAGCACACATGCGTACATTTCGCTTAATACCAGAACGTGGGCTGGCAATAACATTTCCATCTCTGTGACTTGGCTTTATGTATATTATGCAAAATTGAAGGACTTTTCATGTTTGGAATTACTAATGAAAGTGAACACTTCATAAAAAATGTAGTCACAGATTGCAAACAAACTGCTGTAATTTTAAAAGTGACGTTAAAAGTTGTAAAATTTAATAAATGCTCTGTTAATGATATGTGTTTTTAATATATATATGCTTGTGCAGTTAGTCATATTCAATATTTTGCTACATGTGTTCCATTTATAAAAATTTCTTTGTAAAAACCACGCTATATACTACCAACAATTTTGTTCCGTTCTGATATTTCGTAATATTTGGAGCATAAAGAATGCCGATTACATTCATACAAGACAATCCGTATATAGATTGCTTTTAGTTATGTTGTTTTTAGGTATATATTATACAGCCTACATTTTGACGAGATATATAATATGTATTTGCATTCAAACTCTTAGTTTTTTCCCCTATTTTAACCCTATCATTTCAATGAGCCAACTTTCAGTGTACCATATACTTTCCCCTTCTGGATTTCGCGTGTCAAGTTCCTGGTATGTATTTAATTTATGTTTATGTGCCCTACTGGTAGCGAAGGTCATCAAATCAGTAGTCGACGTAGAGTTATATATGTAATTCTTTATGAACTGAAAATGTCGGAAATGCATGTTATTTCAGTGTATGGTAATCATGATCACACGTTTGCGTCACGTAATGTATGCATTATTATTGTTCCGAACATAAAATTTATGGACTGAACACGCTTATATACATACGTTATTCAAATTTCAAATTTATGGAAAGCAGTCCGCCTTTAGCAGATTATTGAAGGTGAAGGAAGGGATTTGCCATTTCTCGTAAAAAGTATATCCTACCTGATCATTACTACTGCTGATGCTTATAAAAAACCGTCCTACTAGTCCTACTGAGCAACTACCAAAATGCACAATAAGATTTAATACGCGGCATTGAAAAAAAATACAAAAGTAGCTGTAGTGAGTACCGTTCAACATTTTGCTGAATAATAGGATGCAATTAATAATATAATATATAGCTTACCTGGTGAAAGATGGATTGCCAATATTTTTTTCTTGGTTCTCTATAAACAAAATATATGTTTGGGATTTCGAATAACAAATTATATATAATAATCAACCTCTAATTTTTACAGTCCGTCAACTTCTGGGAGGAGAAGGTGGTGGTGGTGGTGGTGGGAGCAGTAGTAGCGGCAGCAAAAGCAAGAGCAAAGATAAGCAAAAGGAGGAAAAGAAAGGAGTCAAGGAAGCAGTTGAAATACATTGCTGTGGTGAAGATGGATGCAATGGATCTATTCGCTTGTCATCATCAGTCTACTCGCCACTTGTTATTATTTGCTTTGTTGTTTCGACACTGCTTTCCACTTTATACTCCCCTTTCCAACAACTCAGGAATATGAATTAAAGCCATAATATATACACTGTATCAGGAAGAGTTTAAATTATACTTGTGTTTTTGTATCTGACGTAATCGGATCTAATTTCTCTGATTTGAAGAGTTTTTCTCAAATACATTTTGCATATATATTATATTACCATTTCGTATCAAGTGATGCTAATTAGACTCAAGTAATGACTTTTGTAACAAGCTGAACACAGTTGTCACAGAAAAGGCGGGTCTTGCGCTTAACTGGAGGTCACCGGAGCAAAAGCCACTTGACCATTAAAAGATTTTTTATCACTACTAAATAGTCAAGAGCCCGAGTGAAAGATGGAAGGTCAAATCAGGTACACGATATTTAATTACATGCAATAAATCATTTTGCTAAGAGTTGACATGAAAAGGAAAGTTAAAAAGTGTCATAGAAAAATAAACACAATTGTCAATCACGGTAAGAATGAAAATGAGGACTTTGCCTTTTGTCCAATTTTAGTGAAATTAGGTTTAGATAATAATACTGACGGTTGTGCACAAAAAAAAACTTATATTTGCTCATGATTTTTCGCAGATCAACATAAATTTATAGGTACATATTTAAAAAACGCAAGCAAACTTGCTTCATTGATATTTTTTTGATGGCGCAGTTAGTTAAACACACAAAGTGCAAAAGTTCATCATGCCTCATATATGCATGTAGGTATTTAAATTTTTCAGTGTGTCTAGAAAGTACAAAAAAATAGAGAACGTACTACTGAAACACTTTTCTTTTTTAATGCCACAACGCCCAACAGGCCACTGACTTTGCACTCATTTGCAAAATCATTTTTACTTAAAAAAACAGTTTCTTTTCTCAAGAGGAGCCGACCATACTCTTATTTTATTTTCATGTGACTTTTCCCAACATGGCTTCAAGGTATCAACTTTCACTTACCTTAGTCAAACAGCTCAACAACAGGAAAACATTATATATGCATACTAAAAACATCAATGGACGTAAACACGACATTATGCATTTAACGTTGCGTGTGCGAAACATCGCCTCTGTCTCTTTCTCGAATTCCATTTACATATTCATTATTTCACTTACTTGTTTATGAACACAACAGACTTGAGTCGTTGTCATGTGTTTCATCGAAATTGTCCTCGTGTTGCTAGACTAAAGAAGAAGAAGTGTTGCCGTCTCTTGAAATAAAGAAGACATGACCATTATTTCTGTATTAAAAGCATTATGGGAGAAAAATCCAGGTCAAGCAACATTGTTTACGTGTATGGGTATGTCCGTCGTAATAGAAAGATTATATCATCATTTACAAAGTCATTGCACTTTATTATTTTTACGTTAAATAATAACGCCAACGCAACGCCATTGCTGGAGAAAAAGAAAAAAGAAAAGCTTACATGTGGAAGCCGATAGAAGGGAAAAGCACAAAAAAAAAGAAAGAATTGTGTTGAATTTTTATTTTCCTTTGGTATGAAGATAAATGAAAGTGAAAATGGACATCTGAATGTAGTCGTTGCCGTATGAATGCTCAAATGAGATTCCATTATTATCAATTATCATAATACATTGTAATCTATTCTCTTAAGTGATTACTAGAGAATAATTTTGCAGCTATAGTGAATAAATATATTTGCATGCAGATAGTTTAGGAAACGTAGTAATTAGATGGATTTAATTGCATTGTGTTTAAAATTAAGTACACTCTACTAGTTGAGAACAAAAAAAAATACTACTACAACCGCACCAAACTTGAACATTGTGTCCTTGTCCCATCAATCAATTGTATTTTTGTAACTTAACTTAATACTTGTAATTAATGTGTACATATTCATTACTGCAGAGTTAAAATATGTGTATGTATTGTGTATGACAATGTGTGTAAATGTATTCCCTTTCCCTACCGGTCAACAGAAAAATGCTTTTGTATTATTGTTGTAAGTAAAAAAAATATATACATACATAATAAAATGAGTATTTAGACCGTCAAAATTAGTATAGAGGTTAAAACTAAGTTTATATGTTGCATTAAACGGTATGTAGACTTGTTCTTGTAAAAACAATAAACATTTTTCTTAATTTAAAAAAGTCATAATAAAAGTTAACACAAATTTTTTATACTTCCTGTCTCCGACTATTTTTTTTTGGCTCCATGGATGTTTGCACCTTGTATGATGAATACATGAAGCATACTACCTGTATNTGATGAATACATGAAGCATACTACCTGTATACATACAAATATATATTGCATGCAGTACAAAATGCAACTGTTTGATGAACTGAAATTGCTTTCGCCAGGTCTGCAACTGCATTTTCTGTACAATAATAATTTCTGGCTGAGCACATAAAATACAAAATACATAAACAACTTTTTAAGAATTCTTTTTGCAGGGACACGACAGTTTGGTTGGTGTTTAGTAAACACTGTTTACTAAAAATGTACCTCTATCGCTGACAGTCTGGCCGTCAATAGCCCTTCAGCTATTGCCCGGAAGTCAGGTAAACTGCGTGTAGAAGGCAAACATTATGCCATAGGTGAATATTCTTTTTTTTTTTCAAACTTTATTATTACTCTTCTATAGAACAAATAACAAGGAAGAAAAATTGGCTGTATATTAGGTAAGTAAGTAATAATGTAAATAATTGTACACTTACGCTGGACTTTCTTCCAAATTCCCATAAAAATTATGATTAATATACACACCTTGATTATATGCCGTTGTTTTCCCTCCGCATTTCGAAAATTTAGGCCAATCGGAAATCGATAAGGCATTATTTTACTTGCTGACAGTTGCTGGCCATAAGAAAGTTACAAATTATTTATATCTCCCTATCAACTGAGAATAAAAATTCTCCATGGGTGGTGCTAAAATCGCCATGTTGTAGATGGATTTAACGCCTGATAACGTTGTATATCTGGAATCAAATCAATTATCATATTTACTATTCCATTTAGGTGTACTTGAAAAAGTTCCTATGACAATAAAGGACGAAAGTATTCGTCGGATTGGTGTTCTTAAGGAATATAAAAAAGCATCAATGTTTGTTCCCTTTTGGCCTTCGTCCGATAAACCAAAAGAGGATAAAATATCGCACGGTCGATATGTCACGGTGTTCTTTTCGGTTGCTGCTGGTACCACCGCAAATGAATGAAAGAATATAATTTTGCTATTGCTTCACCCGAAAATCTGTTTAAAACAACAATCGTTCTCTAGGCTACTCCATGGTATGTTCCTGTCCATTTGTTTTACTTAACACCAGGTAATATATTGTTTACACCACGTGACGCAATAAAAACAAAAGAGCGACAAGTTTTACAGTAGATAAACAGATAGCGGAAACTTTTGCACATATAGACATACCTACCTAAGTATATTTAAATCGTATACATATACATATACACCTATATAGAAAATTACAGGTGCTAAGAACAAAAAGGAGGTATATAAATAATTATGTAATTGCGTTAAAATATATGAAGTACATATTATGTATTCTTTATTGAGGATAAACCTTATTTTGTGCCTTATATTGAGGATTATTGAGCTGGGGCCTTAAATATACCCTAACCATACCAAACAGTAGAACCAATGATACGCTGATTAAGAATATAATGGCCGCCTGTAATCCCAAATTGACGCTTGAAATTCTTGATTGGAATATTTTATTGCATTATTCAAACGTTATATAAATTTTAGTAATTTTATTTTAGAGGAGCAACAACAAGTGAACTGGTACACACTGTTGCACTGTTGGAACTGGTGCATATTGATTACTTTTTTTTGTTAGAGCATTTTTGTAAGTTTTTCAACGATTATTATTGCTACGATAAATACGTTTGTGTAAACAGATCTTGAGTTCTTGTCTCTACCAAATTCGCAGTGAGAATTGTTTTAAACTTGCAAATTACAAATACTTAAAAGGCATATAAATACTGCTGTGCTCATGTAACCTCATGTAACTGCTGTGCTCTACGTTGGAAACACTTGTAATTTTGTATATTATGA
>JAITYZ010001599.1:0-22912 GCA_027744595.1 Paronellides praefectus | reverse complement strand
ATTAACAGAGCCATTTAAAAACTCAAGCCGTTATGCTGTATACATCAACAAAATGTTTTTATGAAAAGTTTAATGGGTTTAATGGACCATAGTTTCCTTTGATGATACACATGCACAAACATACATTACATGATCATTACTTTCGGGTTCGGATGTACTATTTTATACGCAAGAAAAAAATGACGAAAATTAAAAATATGTCCATAAATGCACGACAAATAAGCAAAACGTGTTGCAGAGCATGTTTATTGTTATTATTTCTAGTTGTTTTGTTTACAATTCACAGTCGTTAGTCATTAAATATTATGTAATATTTTTTCAAAGATTTTGTTTATTGAGCAACAGAGCAATAAAGCGTACATTGATATTTGTGGTGAGTGACATTTTAGAGTAAACTTATACCACGAATTTCTTAAATAACATTAAAAAGAGATAATATATTTAAGTAGAAGCTTTTATAATACAGCATTGCTTTTCACAGTTTTTTTAGGTTTTGTTTTGTTGGTTAAAAAACCGGTCAAAATGACACATTTCTCCCTACTTGGCTCCATGTGAGTGAAATGACCTGATGACATGAAGGGTGCTCTCTTGTTCAATTGCTTTACTCGTGCTGCTCCATTTCCGATGAAAATGAAAACAATTTTTTACGAGAATATCTTGAAATGATGAATTACCTACTCAAAAGGTGTGTATAGTGTGTAGTATTCATAAGTACTATTTTATTGACGTATTTACCATCAACGTAAAAAACGCAATTTTGTCATTACTTCACTTCATCATCACCCGAAGCTTATGCCAATGCCCTGTAAATGGGCGCAGCAAAAGTAATTTGCTGTCAACTTACTTTGGTAATGGGTTTGCATAACACAATAATAAAATGGGTGTTTCGTCCTTATTATCATCATCCTCCAACATATCCAATACGCTATAGAGTACAGCATTAAACATCAAATATATCCAACATTAACATAATCGCAAACATCACACCCTAACTATTCCAAGAATATTCTTAATGTGATCTCTGATTCTCTGACTTTTTGCACGTCCTGATAGTTTTGCACGGTTCAAAGTTCACAACATCCTCAGCAGCCAGATGCACAATTACTATTAATATTAGTCATATACTTCGCGGTGGCGCAAAAGAGAAAATAAGTATTATTAATAGTCAAGTTTTTTGTATTAAAAGTTGAGGATGTTTAAGGCAAAAACATAATCCTTTCCTCGCGTAATCTCGGATTTGTATCCAGAGTCAGTCACCCCGATAAGACAAGTCAAATACCAAAGCGCATTAGTTAAAATTTTCAGCGACTGGGAATCATTATAAAATGAGCATCGTTACAAATAAAAATTTTATTTATTAAGCCATGAAATTTGTATTACTTTAAAGTGTTGAAACTGATGAAATATACTTTACGGAAAATGCAATAAATCATTTTTCTAACATTATTCATCAAAAGCATAAGTTTCTCAGCTTCTTTCGCTTTTCCAAGATTTTTTCATGGAGAAAGCCAAAAAATAAAGCAAAAATTTTTTTCTTACAACGTGCAAATTTTTTAAATCATAAATTCAAGATAAATGCAGCATGGCTTTAGTGTATCTTCTCGTCATAATAAACTACCACATAGCCATGCCGAAAGAACTCTTTCTAGTTCTTGTCCCCATGTAACTTCCTTCCATTTCCAATTCCCAGCAAAACCCAACTCATTTCTCTCCATTTCCGGTTCCACCTCCGGTGCGTTTTCTTATACCAACTATGTAAAGCTGCTGGAACAGACGCTTGGCACAAATAAAAATACAGTGAGGTATGCCATGTTGGGAAGAAGTGCGTCCCTTGAAAAGTAAAAGTGCCAGTAGTAAAGTAGCAGCACCACCAGCTTTTCAACGACGTACGTTCTCGTTGGTATACGTTTTTAATATTTCTATTTTATGACCAAGATATATATACATAGGCACAAGTACAAATCGTTTGCAGTTTAGTAGGCATTCTCTAGTGCACTTTTAATATCTCACAATGTCGGTCGTTGAATCGGTCATTCAACTGTATATATATGCAGTGCATTCACATATGTACACTTGGTTATATAACAAGACAAATGTACAAAACACCACTCTCTTCTCTCCTATGTTTTATGCTGCACTTCTTGTGCTATAAAATGCATAATATGATGAAAAACGAGAGTGATAATACGTTATAGCATACATGTAAAACCATTTTGGATACTAATACAAACTAAACATACATAGTTATTTTCACAAATAAAATAGTTGACATTTTTTATTGGGACGACAATACATTTTTCATGTCACCACAAAAGGGTGGAGGATGGCACAAGAAGTTTAGTTCTAAGAACGAGTGAATGTTTCATTTCCAGTTTTCATAACATGCCATACAATTCCATGTTTTCATAAATGTCTTTGCCTTTATTATCTTTCCCATGAAAAGCCAATCAAGCTCGTATATATGGCTTATATGGCTTGCCATCCAGATTATACCAAGATTGAAGATACGTTCATTGAATTCGCAAGTCGCATACTTGCATGTAAAATAAAATGTTTTGATGTGCCTCTTCTTCTTCTTCTTCTCTATTGATATCTTATTTTTCAGGGAGATACATATAAATTGAAGTGGAAAATTCAGGAATAGAGGACTAAAGCCAAATGTTAAAAATAACAGTGCGGCACCACACATCTGACTTTTCTATCAAACGCACATTATACATAAAACAGCATCGCATTCAATTCTACATCCCATTTTGTTACCGAGCTATTAACATTTTTTTATTATTTCGTATTTCATAGTGTCTCATTCTTCTTTCGTGTAAGTTTGAAGTTTGGTGATGTGATGACATTTGCATTTACAATATTGACTTGTCTCTCTTTCGCACTCTTTTGCTGTCTTTTTGCTGTTTACTTAATGTTTATGACCATGCATGCGATTATGATGAAATGAAATGAGCTTGTTATTTTTTGATACTGCTGCATTGTAATGTGCACTCTTATATTTCCAACAGTCCAATCTCCACTCCACCAATGAACCAAGTGATAATACAAGGCATTCTGGTGTTGGTGTATTATTATGTGCAGCAAACTGCGATATTCTGCTGTTGTTGTAGTTTAGATAGATCAGAGATTGAGGTCAAAAGGTATTTGCACCCAGAGGCATACCATGTAGCATACCATCATCAACATCATCAACAAGAGTATCACCATCAGCACCCAAACAGCCCAGAGGAGAGAAGAAAATGAAAGATTCTTTCTTTCATACACACAAAACAAATACCACAAGTATAAAAATACGTACGTGTGCATTTCCTACTCCACCTCTCTCCTCTGCAGCTGCCACTTACATGATTATATGGGCTGAAACACTGGCAACGATACCGTTATAAGTTTTAAGTTGGAAAGAAAGAAAAAAAATTATGTAACACTCCGAGTTCCGTCTCTTCTTCCCACAAAATAGCGGGCTACTATAGGGAGAGTCGTGCCATGTCCTGCCACAAGAGTTTTTCTGTTCCCTTTTGTAAGTGTGAGCAAGTCTTCTTGAATGGGTGCATGTGTTTCCACCCGTCCTGCATTGTGCATTACGATTATGCTGAAATGCTGCTAAACTGGTGACGCTGTATAGCTCAGAGGAGAGGATCATCCTATTATTCTTTCACCATTGCATTGTCGAGGGAATGCACCACATACATCATGTCATGCCTCAATAGCACCAAGAGGAAGGGAATCCTACTCTTCTGCTGCAACTTTTAAAATTATTTTCTTTTTACGGCACAGCTTTTAGCTCACGTGAAAGTCTACCTAATCGCCTTTCGCTTTTCCCATGCTTTTCACCCATACATCCCAGAAATAAAATTCTCAAGTATGCATGAATGCATGCAAAATGCATATATTATAATATACCCCGCAACGCAACTATAAAACATTAATACATAATGCATGAACGTTTTTCCATAAAGGAACAAAGAGAGAGAGAGAGAGAGAGAGAGAGAGAGAGAGGAGCAAAAACACTGAAAGCACGCGGAGGACAGGTAGGTAAACTTTTATGTTTTTGGCTTGATTTACTCTTCCATTCTATTTATTAATCGGTCGTTCCCTTCTCTGCCAGAAAAACACTTTTGTGTTGATAATGTTTTATGCCGCAGCACACCGCTTGGAAGGAACAGCGCATTTGGTAATATGTAATAGAATTCCACGGTATATACATACCTACATATTTTATATGTACGCTTTTGGTAAGCAAAGCAATGAATTTTGCTCCATATCGGAAGTTCTTTGACATGAATGAGAGTCAGATTCAGATGACGGAAGATTTCAATGGAGCATTTACGTACTCGTAATCAATTCCATCACGTTTCCACAATCACAATGGCCTGGTTTTTACATGGGCAGACGCGTAAACATCTCTAAGTATTTTTTTTACAAAAATGATTCCTCTGAGAGTTTATTATACATTGGTAAAATATCAATAACAAAAAATATACATATTATAATACGTATTATAAACAACACCAAAAGAAAGGTTAACGTCCTTTCGATGAAATCTCTGCTGATCACACGTCAAGTGATTGGATCATCCTCATCATCGCATGACGCTGATAAACATAATATTATACATTAAATGCTACAGTAGTCAAATAAAACAAATACAATGAAATGACAATTGATACAAGTGAAATGTTTATATAATAGGTAGAGTGCAAGTGTTCTAGTCGATGAAATGAAACGAATTTCATTATTTAACTATCCGCAATAAAAAAAAGAACATTTCTGCTGTGCATACGAATTTATATGGGACAAATACATTACATAACTTGTGGCTATTTTAAGAAGGAAACAAATTGTCCACTCATTAAATATAAAAATGCATCGCTCCACGTGCTTTTCTTGCACGTTTCATTGGAAAAATATTTATAAACATTTCGATAGAGAGAGACAAGAAAAGTCCAGGAAATGCCGCGTGTACTATGTCAATGTATCAAATATTATGTCTATTTGCTGAACATGCACCTGAGCATTGCAATTTTTAAACCCTTATCTACATATTCAGGTTGATTCCTAGTATGTAATAATAATACATGCAATTGTTACCAGCAATACTTTTATGACTTTTTTAAGTACATTATAAATTCGTGTGCGTGTATGTGCATTATTACATCACTTTCATTTCATTCATTCATTTTTTATATTGGACTTACAAATTTTCATCTACAATGCAATGGTTGAGTGAGTGAACATAAAAATATCGGTAATAAAAACTTGTATGATAAAACTGATCTCATGTGATTGTCAGTTTGTTTTGTACTCAGTGACTCGACTGTGTGATGTGGCGAAAAGCGCATCTCAAATATCATCCACAAAAAAAGCAACAGCAAGTCAACCGACTAAAACCTCATAGACCACTCACAAACTAATGGAGATCAATGACAGCGTTTCGATACTAATGATTACAGGATATGGTAAAGAGTACACACAAAATTATTCCAAGAAAATTGTAACCAAATACGAATTTGTTTTATCTTTTCGATGTTCAATGTTCAACTGGGTCGCAGCGGATATCGGAGGAAAACAATGGAAAAAGTGTGTAAAAAAGCTACACTTCTCAAATTTTCCAGTCTCTTCAAATCACCATCAGACAGACCAAAATGAGAGGTATTATGTATCTACATTTTTATATGCTTCAATCATCGTATACTTGTATGCATTTAATCAAGAGAATTATAAATGATAATATGATGATGTAATGAAACTGACCTAGATTCAACCAAATTTGATATTTTGGTTTTCTCTTTTGCTGCACGTAGACCACCAAAACGCAAAAGTGCAATGCAGTGCATTAAGTGTGCAGAATGGTTTAGTCTGTAGAGTTGCATCTACAATCTACACTGCAGATTGCAGGGTCTATAATATAGTAATATGCTGCTGTTTGCTGTATGTATATTGCCGCCGTCTATTCACAGAAAGTAGCACAGCACTTTACCAATGACAAAAGTACAATTAAATTTTCTAATCTTTTTACATTATTTATCACAGACTGTAGGAATCTTTATTTCTCTAACTGAAGTATTCATATGTAAATGTATTTACTAAACTCATGTCACGTGTGTGCTCCCAAATGTCCTTTGACTTTGTGAAAAAGGATTAAATTATTCATGAAACAAGGAGAGAAACCAAAATGGAGCTTTTAGTTAATTACCTACCTATTATAAATTGTGAAAAGTAAAGCAAGCACATTGATATTTGAAAAGGGGCTACATGAATTCCCATCACATGATGGTCATAGTCATTATCATCATCATCATCCAATAGTTATACACATGAGCCAGTCAAAACTAGATTATTCCACGAAGTGTAGCGGTAAACGTGTTGAATTGAATTGATTTGACTCTTGCTCTATCATCTCACCCCTTTCGTATTTTTTTACTTCTTCCATTTTTGGAATTGCAAAGTTTATGTAATAATTTCATTTGTGCAAACAACAATCACTACTGCGCATTTGGTGGGTTTCTCATTTTCAATATCAACACACACACACTAGCTACTTTCTAGTATAGGCTACATATATACACAGTGTTTATTACACACGGATGCAGGTACATTTTTTATATTGTTTACATCTCCCAAATGTCATACAAACTTTGCATCAATTAATTATGTAATAAAATGTTTACCATTGCCAATTAACAAATAAACAACATTTAAATAAGTTGTTACAAAGTGAACAAATATTTATAGATTTGCTAAAATATTTTTTCTATGCAATGTCCGTTCATGAACCTGAACAAAAGTCAAATCAAAGTTAACTATGTATAGCATTTTTATGCCGTATTTTTTCAATTTGCGAATAATCTTGAATTAGCAATGGTAGTGCAAATTTTATAAAAGAACAAGTTAAAGCAGTCATATTTGCAACAGCGAGTGTGGATGTTTTACTGCATAAAAAGCTAAAAATTGCATAATCCAAACTAATTCAAAAGGGGAACAAAATATCTCATTTGTATACTTACTTGTGTCTTGGCATCTACGCAGATCAAGAGTGTCAATAATTTCCTCCACTTTCTCCAACTTTTCTGCTCGTGAGAATTTCCGATCGGGAAGTCTCAACAATGCGGTATACTATATTATAGTACAAAAAACAACAAAAATCACAAATGTGCATAACAATAAATATTTTTAACATGTAATAATAATCAAATTAAATTTAAAAAAAACATTGCATAAATACATTATCTGCTTAGTTTTATCATGCCTAATCATTCATAAAACCATATAATAATCTACAACATGTATAGAAATTCTTTAAACAAATCATTTTTTCCTTCTTTTCTTATGTCACGTAACCAACTTCCTTTTTTGTTTTTTACGCCACTTATTTATCATCTTTCATTCCATTCATTCCTTACCTACCACCATATCACCGCCATATCTTTGTCCCACATTCTCATTTCTCATTGCACGTGAGCATATGTAGGTATAAAAACAAGAAGACCGCAACTACCGCAGCAGCAGACATAAAATTGCATTGTTAATTTGCCACTACTTACACACATTTCGTAATAGGTAGTAGTAGTAGTAATAATAATAATGTACATTGTTACAAGTTCCTTCCTTCCATATCACAGATATATATATATATATAAATACCTATGCAAATTAGATTGTTATACAGTGTGCAACAATCAATTGTTGAATTTCAAGTTTCATATTCATCATTATCCTCTCTTTTTTAACGATTATTTACAAGCACTTCCGCTGCTTCTAGCGTTTTTTTATACCAAGAAAAAAGTGGCAATGCAAAGTCCACATTGTCGTATGTATATTTCCTTTTCTTTAAAAAGTCTATAATAAATTAGAAGAGCACGCAATAATTGATTCTTAAGTTAATAGTGATTTGATATCTTATACTTCTTGTTTGTTGAGAGAAAAAATCTAATGTTTCTGTACGTGACCCAGTCAATACAACAAAAAAGCAAACAGGAATGATTTTTAAATATTTTTTTACAAACACAAACAATCAAACAAACTCGATACATTTTTCTTGTTACATTGTACACGTAATTGTATACTATTTTTTATGAATATTGAAAGGATGCAATGTAAGTATTATCTTATTCATCATTCATTAATTAATGATACGCGTTTCTGGGTTCTTTTATTCTTTTTATCAAATTTACTCACGTTTATCTAGATTTGTTTGGTTTGATGCTAGATACTCTTTTACTGCTGCATAATATATATTTTTTTTTAAAGAATTTCTCTTTTTTAAATGGTTTTTTCTTTGTACTGCCACGTTATGCAATTTTATGTAAAAAAAATTGAAGTAGCTAATAGTAGTGTACTTACCACAAGTGTCTGTTTCAATGTGAGATCGGCAAAGAAGACATCATGCTGAAGAACATAGCCTATCTTGGAACGACGGAGTCGCTTACAAAGATTTTCTCCGTTGAGCCGCACGCTTCCCGACTCGAGGCGTATTCTTCCTGAAAGGGCATTCAGCAGGCTTGTCTTTCCGCAACCAGTTTGCTGCAAAAAATAATTCATAAATTATGAATCATAATCAATCAGTCATAACTCATATACATTAATGGAATGGTTATAATCCCATCTTCCTTTAAATTAAATTTGTGCAATTCATAAATATAATTTATTGGAGCGTCTAAATTAGCAGAATAAAAATCTTTCCAGCACAAGTTGGATTATCTTGCTACTGTTCAAAACAAAATAAAATGGAAAGGTCAAGTATATACCCATTCAACCCAAACAAGCTTGTTAAAGATTTTAATATACATGATACATATTGACCTGACAAAGTCAAACTAATATGGATGTTATTGTAAACACCAAATTAATCCTACTTGTTGCTTCTATTCCGGGTACTTGACTAGGTATATTGTTTTCGCAAAACTCATGTAATGTATCGGTAGTTAAACAACATAATAGTATTCTCTTACATACATACGATATGGAATGTTTCATGATTCTCAGAACTACTTGCATCATTAGAATTCAAGAGTTCTACAATTGCTTTTGATGAAATTACAAGGATGACAAAGATGCATTGCTGCAAAATCATTTTGCTCAAATCATATTTGATGCACAAAAATAAACATCTGTATTGCTATCCAGAGATCCGAATAAGGTACCTACAATTTATCCTTGAAGTGAAGTGAGGATTTTATTCTATCCTCATTTTTATTTGAATAATTCCTGCACGTGATAGCTGGTGGTGAGTTTGATGTGATGACGATCATAAAAATAAAAATAGCACATAGTACAATGTTTTATACAACACAGTGTTTGAAAATTAATTCCAAGAATGCTTTGATGCAATGCAGCATAGCATAAGAAGATAAAAGCAAATCGGTTCCCTAAGCCTGGTTAATGATGAAAAGACATACTGCAACAACGAAACTTTCAGTTTCATCCTGATCACTATCTTATTAAAGCAGTATAACATATCATAACACATTTCAATTCAGTGCCAATCCAGTTTTTGCTGTTATGTATTCTCAAGGAGCTGTACTATCGAACAGAAAACGAGTCCATGTATGTATTCAGGCATAGTTCTCAGCCATAAAGTCAAAACAATTAACAGGACTAGAACATGCAGGTATCAAGGATACACTTTCATAATCATTATTGCCGTATTTCACAAAATCCGGTTTATACTTTTTTACAGTAAACTTGTCAGGATTTGTTCCGAGAAATGGTAATACATTGTACAGACAAACAAGTGGATTTACATCCGGTTTTATTATGACCAGAGTACCTACTGGACCATGAAAATGCAAAGCAAGTACAGATTTTATGCAAGTTTCTGTAGAAAATATTTCGAAAATGTGTTTATTATTCATACCAAAGCATGTAGCAGAGCAGATGCGAGAATAGATTATGGAAATACTAATTTGCGTCATCACTCTCTAGGAACTCCAGTTGAATTTTAGAACGTGTGCAAAAATATTAGTATGGAATCTTCATACAAAATAATAGAAATAGATACAAAAAGTTGTAAGTTACATAGAAAAATATGAGATAAATCGATATAGGTACTAATTGTAAGCAAGTCCATTTCACACTTCAGTATCAACCGGACGTGGACATGTATTTTTTTTTATTTAAGCGCGTGCTCATGTAAAGAGGATCAAGTTGCGCTGAATGTGATATGTGCATCTCTTGATGAACCGTACATGTGAAAACTCATATGATATTACGAAATGTCATATGCCAAGTCACGATTTCGAGCCTCATAATCATTTATTATTATTATATTATTATGGTAGCAACAATTGCCATTATCATAGTTAAATGACAATGTGAAAAATGATGCTGCAAAACTTGCACAGAATGGAAATGACCTGTAACCTACCAAAAATCCCAATTCAAGGTTATTATGGAGGTTTGGCGGTCATGCAAAAGGAACAGGTGGAAAAGTTACCACACACATCTTTCCACCATTTTTTTATCTTTTCTTTCAACGAGCAAATATAGTTCCCTATAAATACTTTTGTTTGTAAAGAAAAACGCAAGTAGGGAAATTGTGAAGTTTACCTCTTTTGGAACTTTTTTATCTTCGTTTGTATCATATTTATTTGTTTGACTTGACATTTTATTAACTACATTCTTATCTGTGTTTCGCCCCCGCATGCATGTCGTTGTTTTTATTCTTTTGTTTTGAAGGGCCCTTCAACTTGAGATGGACTCACACACATCAACCATCAACCCAAGCAAAGTTATATATTAAAACCAGCTTCTTCACCATTTCAACTCACTTCATATCCAAACTTTTTTATTTACTTTTGACACGATATTACTTGATTATTACTCAACTTGCGAGTATGTATGTATTTAGGTATGTAATATCTTTCCATTTCATCTCTATACTGCCGCCGCTGCTTATAACTCTTCAAACTTTTACTTTAGTTGCGACTCGTTTGTTTGACGTCCGCCTCTCCTTTTTTTCCTGCAAAAACCATTATTACCCTTTTTACACATTTACAACATGCAATACTACTACCTTGCTGACCTGGCCAATATGAAGTAATACGAGGCAGTCAGTCATTCAGGCAGGAAGGTAATAGTGGAATGGCACCATTAAAAGGTCAGTAAAAGAAAAGTACCAGCAAAAAAAAGAACAAAAAAGGTTTATGATACGTTCCCATTTTCCATGCGTCTCATGCCATGTCGTAAAGAAAAGTTTAGCTACATGGATTGTATGCGTAATTCACACAAAGAATTCTTTCTAAATCCTTTTTTAAATGTATTTATCTTTTAATTTTTACAACCGAAAAAAATCTCCGTCAAAACACACTCCCCCTTCGTCAATCGGACGACGATCGCATATTACAAATACATACATTACATCTTTATGTACATCTCGGTAATTCAAAATAATACAGTCACTGAACGGAGAAGAGAAAATGCTGACTACGAGTATAACGAATAATAAAACATCCGAAGATCATAATTATTTTTTAAGAAAAAGGGTAATACACTTTTATGTCTTTGTTTGTCTCGGGTTTTATATTTTTTTTGTGACGTTGTTGGATGTGAACCTTTTCTTTGGCTGGAAAGAAAATATGGAGTAAAACCAAGATTACGATGATTTGTAGCTAAACTTTACGATTGTATTTTGGTTCGACATAGTAAAAAAAACTTGCTAACCTGTTAGTTATAGTTATTCCACATAAAAAAGCCATTCGTTTTCTGTCTGGTACATATTAAAAAAAATTCTTACGACCTTTACTGCCACCGCAGCAGCTCCCTCAATTCTGACTAAATGACATTTAAAGAGTCCGAGAAGAATCCTTGTCCATGTCTATAATACTTAAGACATGATGACACATTAAACATACGCACGCACACACGCTTCTTCTTCGTCTTGTCAGAAATGCACAAAAATGAGTATATCCATGTTATATGCCTAATGTAAATATGTACATACATACACTTCATCATATCATCGTAATCTTTCTTTTTTTCACATCACAATTTTTTTTCTTGTCTTGTATTTTGGGTTCATGGCCAAACGATGAATGAGGTTGTTGATGGTTCATCCTCTTCTCTCAAAAGTTTTTCTGACAAAAGTACATTTGGTTGCAATGTTGTGCTGGGTGCTTAATGAATACGTAACAGCAAAAAAGTCTGCAATTTTTATGCACAATGTGTTTCTATTTATACTTGACTTGAATGTACACCACTACTACAACAGTGACTGACGCCTGTCTACCGTCACAGCTTCTTTTCATTGAACTAAAAGATTTAACGTGATTTTTTCACATGGTGCTGTGTACGTACCTATATACCTATGTAGGTATGCACATTTTATGAATTTCCCAACAACAGGGTAGCATCAAGGCAGCAGCAGAGTAGTGCTGTGGATGTTGTGGGTGTAAAATAAATTACAGCGATGCGATAGGTAGTACAAATTTAAGATGTGCATATAGGTAACTACTTATGTCATCTTGTGGAGTGGTGCTAATTGATCATTTTTAGCTGATAAGCAAAATTGGAGTTTGTTGCTGATGCGGTATAACTATGGGAGAATTCTTAGATTGGATACATCGTCTAAAAGCGTTCATTGAGCGACTCCAACTGTGAATGTGCTTGAATTTGAATATACCTACCTATTATTATATTTAATTTTGCCAAGTGCTTTACGTAATTACATTGTCATTGTAAGCAAGTAGTGTAATAAAATCCATTGCGTGTTTGATATGGACTCCTTGTAGTAAACAAGTCATTTTAAAGGGCATTTTGAAGAGCAAACTGTTTTGGTCTGAAGGAGGGAATAAAGAGAAAAGTTCGCTTTATTTATGTATGTGGAAATATACAAAAATTTGTATAACAAATGAATTGAAGGAAAACAAGATTAGGAAACTACGCAGACAACAACGCAAACATTTAATTTGGTGCATGAAGTTATAGGTTGGTTAAAAGAGTTGTGGACGGATATGCCATAAAATTCACAGATAATTGCCTTGAGCTCCTTTTCACGGTAAATTACTAGATACCTATTCACAACCGAGCCAAATATTTATTGCCGATTATAACAACTTGTTTTGCAGTTTCAAATGAGGGTGGTGGGTAGTACACATGCACGAAGCACGAAACTTGTAAACATCCGGTTTTTCCTTATTGAAGTCATTAAAATTTAAATGGAATATTTAACTTGTGTTAACAAGCTTTTTTATTAGGAATATAAAATGGCTAAATTGTAAGTACTTACTCCCATCACAGCCAAAATCTCTCCAGGCTTGACCTCTCCAGAGATGTCTGAAAGGACAAAGCTGTTTCCCGGAACAGGACTGGTCCGGAGGTTGCTGAAGGATAGTTCACAGGAATTCTCATGGTCTCGGTCTCGCTCACACCTAAAAAAAATAATTAATTTACATGAATTTTTAAATTTTTAAATTTTTAATGTACATATATATAACATAATTATTATTAATGCACTTTTCACCAATCAATTAATTATTAATCTATCACACAACCTCACACTTTCATCTGGAGTGTCATCAAAGATGCTTAGCTAATAATTATCAATGTAACGGACGTTAACAAAAACAAAAACGACAATCAGCTCATGAAAGAAATATCCTATTTTTGCAAACCTTAAAATCCACGAAAATTTCCCAAAATCCATCCATGCCGTACCAAAAACGAATGTACTCATTTTTCTGCCTGATTAACGCCCAGAACTGAATACAATAACTAACAGCCACTACTACATACAGCCAGCAATTAAACAAAAACGTTTTTTTTAGCTTCTTCCTTAGAAAAGACCCAACAGAAGTTTTCTAATTATCCGCACGGGCTACTACTACTAAATGTAAGTATTTATGTAATGGCAATATCTATATAACAGCCATGTAATTTTTTCTTTGTCAAGTTTTTTTTCTTTTTGCTTGAGTAGCACAGTGATCCCAAATCCCAATATACCCCGTCAATGAAACAACAAAACCTAAATCACCATTTACCTACAAAACCACTTGCACACTTTGTCTATAACGTAACCCTTTCCATACTACACAATGAGTACAATATACACACACAGTGATAATATGAGTACATAGTAGTACGTCAGTTCTGTTTCCAATAAATTCTCAAGTGTACAGCACGAAATGAACGGAACGTAGTGAAAACTTTTAGTTCAGCGGATTTTCACTTTGCAAAAGAATACCACCACATCCTTCCAAGTTCAGTTTTTGTTATTTCTAATCTCAAATATTGTGTGCCTGCTCTCTCTCTCTCTCCCTCTCCTCAACTTCCGTTTTAATGAAACGCAAAAAAACACATATATTTTAAACAACTTGAACTTGGGTTGAGTGTATTGCTGTTGGCTTGTCAAGCAGAAATATATTTTTAGCCATGCCAGTCGCAGTGTAAAAAATGAAGAGAAAAATCTACACTTTTGCAATAATAAACAACCAATTTATTTACCACTACTACAGCTTTCAACTTGCGTTATATTCTTCCTTTTTGTTGACTTGACTAGCAAAGTCATGTAAGTAAATAGCTGAACTATGTGTGCATGGACTACTTTAGGTTTTTTTCACTATGCCAAGTCAGTAAGATGAGCACACTGAATAGATAAGATTAGTTTCAAAGTAGAGAGAATTGGTGTGTGTTTGGTGGTATGTCATAGTCATGGACCTTCTTCTCACTCACGATGATGATCATAATATCATGATATGGATTATTGGATGCAGTACACTTTACACTGACTTTTTCAAATACAACTTATTATATTATTGCGATGATAATGATGATGATCAAAAACCGATGATGATGATTTTTTTTGCACTTCCCTCCTATGTCCTTCCTATGTATAATAGTTTATATGTATGGCTTGTTGTTGACTTTTGACTTGACTTTGGCAAAGAAATACCTACAAAAGACTACTCGTTCTTGTGTGGAGTATTATATTATAGTACTGCAACGTATTATGGTATTGTATATACGATTGGCAATGGAAATGAAATGCCGGTCGGTGGGTTTAATAGCTTAGATTTGCAGAAAAATCAGCTTGTCTCACAAGTGGAAAAATGGAACTTGTGGCAGTAATGTTGTATATTTATGAATGTGGATGCTGTAGTGCAGTGCAGTAATTGGTGGGGTGCAGCAAGCGGGAGCAAGTGAGAAATGAGCTGGCTTTATTTTTTCGCAGTTCATTTTATGGCGAAGACGTACTAACTTGTTTCTTTTTTTCTGCTGAGGAGATGCTGGATTTGGAAAACCTGATGCATTCCGATGATGCTGATGATGCATGATCAAGTCAAGTTCATGCAAAAAGATATATATATTCAAATACAAAGATATTACAACGAGAGATGAGAGATGGATCATGATGGATTTCATCCATACAATTCGGAAGGCGATAAAAAACACGGAGATACTTTTATTAAATACACAGGCATAAAAATGCATTTACACATAGATGCATTGTGTTTATCAAAAAAATATGACGTGTTAATGCCTTCTTCTTTCTTCGTATTTGATTAAAACTTTTGTTATCATTTAACATTTCACAAGGCAAAAAAATGATAAAATTGAATTGCTAACCAATTATAATTATTATTAATAATATTTAATAATATATTCCTGCCTTTTTTTCTTTGTAAATTTAATTACGATTACTCATCCCACATTCGGATAGATTATTCGTCTCGTCGTCGTCAGAAATGACGGGGAATTCAAGACAAAAACAAATTATTCTTATGTAGCCATTGTCATCATATTGCAATCTCGTCTGTGAATGAATGTATGACATATTTATTGATTAGATCACTATAAAAGAACCAACAAATAACTATTCACCTGAACAACTTTCTTTTCTATTTTTTTATCTTTCTTTGTTATATACGTAATACGTAGGTATGTAATTCATTTTTTTCACACACTTGCTTTAGACTTGTGTCACGCGTGTTATTTTTATGACAGTTTGATTTATAATTAAAAACCGGCATATTGACCTTGTAGGTCTAGATAATTTTTAAAAGACTCAATGTTTTTGTTTCCTATACATTCATTATATGCCTTCGTTTTACAAGAAGCTCATATCATCCAGCAGCCTCTTTACCTTGGCCTTTGATTTGATGATAGTGTAAAGTCGTTGTTACGATTATGATGATAGCAAAAGGCACTATTGCGTATTTATCCATTAAACTCGATCTATATAATATCCTTCTAATCTTGTTGCCAACTACTATACAGCTAATAGCATCATAATACCCCAGACGACATAATCGTCAAAAATAATTGCAAATGTTAAGCACACCATCGTCATCATCATCGCCATCAAGTAATATCGTGATAAAAAGCTACAATCTTTTTGTGAAAAACTGACAAACTGATCTTTATTCATTTACCAGAGTGCTACATGTTCGTCTACAAATAACACTAAATAGGCACATAGCCTTATCAACTAGAACATTGGCCCATTCATAAAATATTTTTCCATTGTGACATTGGCACTAGTTAAATAAAACAATGTCTTTTCAGCTTCACACGATATCAATACTCATATTACAAAAACACATTCAACTTTTTTTTCTCTAATGGCTTTTACACGCGAGCTGAGTCATTGTATACCTACTAGATAGACCTTTTGTTAATCTTACCAAACTTTCAACAAACATATTTACATTGATGACCTATGACCGATGGCTTTGGATTTTTAAATCCAAAGGTGATCCATTATCATTTACTTTTGTGATAGGTATCATTTTCAATGTCAATGCAAAGTTGTTGATAGCAGTTGTCGCCATTATGATTTCGGAGAGTGTATCATTTCATGCAAACGGTCTTGACCTTGCTTGCAAAATTAACTTGGAACTTGGAATGCGAGCCTCATTGAAGTTAAAGCAAATGAGTGAGTGTTGTAACATCTACCGTTGTAATTCCTCTTCTACGGACTGCCGTGGTGCCACAAATCAGCTACCTAATTTGATATCGGATTATCATGGAATGTCACGCAATAAAATCGAATTAAATGCATTTGTCACTGACGCCGGCGATATCGTCTATTTACAGAGTTCAAAGGTAAGCCGGAAGAAAAGAAGCAATAGAAAGATATGAAATTACACTTGTATAAATGATAAAAGTGATAATTTTAACAAAGTAAAGTCACTAAGAAAGAGAGATAGTGATGTGTTTTGATCTCTCCCGCATCAAAATTATTAATTATTTACTAATTCTGAATCAGTTACATATCCTAATCCCAAAACATGACATGCAGATATGTAAAATTTCAAAAAAAACACGTGTTCCAACTTTTCAAGCATCTTGCTTTCTCTTTTTTGCTCGTTTTGATTTCTCATCCTCGAGGAATTTCAGAATTAAAAAACCTATCCTATTAATTTGTTTCCTGTCTAGCACTTTTGGCTTAAAAAATAATTACTGTATATCCAGCCAACCAAACAGAATGCAACAAGCTTTACAATCTGCACATTTTTTACTGACTCAAATCCTGAAAGTGCACCTTTTTTCTTGAGAGGGCAGCGACACTTTCAATTCATACAAAACACCAGTCAGCATCATTATCAAGAGCGCTGCCACGTTTGCCAAGAATAAAAAATTCACATGAAATCATTCATGATCTTAAATGTTCTCCTGAGACGTGAACAACAGAATGAAGTGGAAGCAAAAATGCGGTCAGTAACCTGGATTTTCTTGAATTGGCTATTTGGGTGCTGCTGCTGCTGCTACTGCTATGCTGGTGATGATGATGCTGATAATCTTTTACGCTTATGTACACATAAATACCCATATATATGAAGTCATGATGGACATGATAATAATACATAATATTATAAAATACATAAAAAGTTTTGAAACGGGTAAAAACGGGGAGCTGGACTCTAAACTGGAAAAATTGTAACCGCCCCTTCTTCTTCTAACTACGGTTATTATTATCATCATCATCATCTTACTCACGAACCGGTTGAATAAACAGTACCAAGAAAAAAAATTCTCAGCCTCCAATCAGGCCTTGGTCTGTTCCTTTTTACATATTATACATATAAATGGTGATCTCCTCCTCACATTTTATCTCTTTGAAAAAATGCATATTACATGCATGGGCGAGGGATTTAGTGGAAAAAGGTTTTTAATGAGCTAAATATAAAGTGGTAGTAGCAATAGCAGATTTTTATTGGCTGATATGGCTAGGTCAGTGTCAGTTTTGTGGTAGTCGTCATCATACAGAGAAAAATCCCCGAAAAATTATAGTTCACTGTACTACTAGCATGATAGCGTATTTTTTTTGAGTAGTGAATAAAAAAAATGCTGAAATGCACAAGACTTGATTCCATAAAACATGCATATGCACCTATGTATTTTTATGTGTAAAAGTTAACAAGCTGCTGCCTCCACTACCATAAAATCCACGCACAGAACTGAACCGCAAAATGATGAGTAAACCATGCCAAGTTCAATGTTCAATGAGCATAGTGGATCCAAGATCAAGATTGCATTACAGCAGCAGTGTGTTACATACTGAGTCACTACTGGTAAAAATGTATCATTCCTTCTCATATACCACCACAGCTAACCATATTGCCGTGATACCGTGTGGCGTGCAGTTTTTATAAAAGTAGACGCAAATTAAAATGTCTTTGAGATTGTCATTATTATGATCATTTTCGTGACTTGATTTTGAGGCAGTAGGTACAAATTTCATTTTATTTTAGGCTACTAAATAAATGCTGCTGAATAACACAATCTTCTTGCACTTGTTTTTATTTCAATTCTGAGAAATTCTGTGTAAAATAAAAGTTTGCCTGTTAGCTTTTGCTTGCTGTGTTTGTTGGTAATAAACTTTTAGCCATGCTGCTATATATACATATTGTGGCATGACGTTCTGCTTATTTTGAAACTTCCTACACAAATGCAAAAATCAAAAAAGTCGAACCCGTGGACTGTTTTTTTCTTTAGTCATTTTCACTTTGGTTCTGTTGTCACATGGAATGCAAGAAATGAGCATGTTATAAATTATATAGCTATATGAATATATTTGAAATTGATTAAAAATATATATGGACGAATATGAATCTTCGATAAATTGTAACAACAGTGAGCATGTTTCATCACCTGCAATTGTGCAATTCACTTTCATCGCATATCAAAGTACCCAACAACCCAACGACTGAATAAAGAAAATTTATATTGATCTTGATTTCGATAACCTTTCCGTCAAACTTTTTTCATGATAATACTCACTGGAGATCCCATTTTATGCTCGATTCGATTCAAAGAAGAAGTTGCCTGTGTGAGTGATCAACCAAAACCAGCAAAGTGCATTGACTGCTCTTTTTTAAACTGTTTTCACTATCCCCACTCATTCATCCAGCAAATTTGACGCAAAATCTGGCATGTGTATCTAACTTGAAATATGACATAAGAGAGGGAGGTGGGCAATATATGAATGACGTTGATACTTATGATGATAATGACCATGACTATGACCAGCATCACCATCCCCAAAGTGAATCCAGCTTTTTTTAGCCTTCATTCCACTCCACTAGTCTTCCAGCGAGAAATGACTCAACAAGCAGCAACAGTACTTAACTAAACACTTGTTCATAAATACAAATACATGTTAAAATGCACATCACTATTTCATTTTTACATTACGATACAAATCATTATAAGTTTTTTGCTCGTGCATTTTAAACTCAGCTGAAAAGAACGAAAATGAAGCGCAGTAGTGATAAAAACCTGTACTTAAAAGAAGCTCTTTTTTTCTCCGCTAATAAACAAGTGCATCATGAAATAAAATGAATAGTAAAAAAGTGTATAAAAAATCATTTTAATGCACATATATTTTGCGAATTATGCATGCTAAATCCATGTTGCTTCAATCCAACCAGCCGTTTTAAAGAGCCATATGTTTTATACGCAAATAGCCACAGGCAAAACTAATATAAAAACTAATAAACCGATACGACTTAGTAAAAAAATACCCGTGTGCAAAATTTTCGTACACAAATTGAATGCTGATATTACTGATGTGATATGATTGTGAGCCTGTGTAGTAATATAAACTATACACGTATGCAGCAGTAATCTACCCGAAAGAAAATGACAAGTACATACTTCACTCTCTGCAGTTTCATCCATCCATCTATCCAACAAAAAAAAAAGATTTTCTTCTTTCTCTTTTGTCGTCCATTTCTACTGTATTTTTGACTGACTGACTGAATGACATGATAATACGCTTTGACGTTTGCTTGAAAACCTACTCTACAAATATATATTGTATTCACCATTGTTAAAAGACAAAACGTGTATAGATATGTATGTTCATACTGACTTTGATGTTTTCACTCGCATTGTCATCTCTTCTCTTCTACGCCTATCTTGTCTCTTTTTATACTCCTCTTTTTTTACATAATATTCATAACAATAAAAACATAGTGCAACCAAACAATACACGCGAAGCGGAGAAACAATGTTTTTTTATTATGCAGCATGTCGAGTCGTGCATTGAAATTTCAAATCACGTCATCGTTTAGAAAATAAATTATGCATGTGTGTGTGTAATATGTATGTATCCCGTCAACAATGTCAGCATGGACGTTTATTTCTTATCTAAAAAGAGCTACTTTGTTCTAAAGCTCTTTTTTATTTGCTCCTGTTGTTCGTTTTTTTCTCCTGTGTATTTAAACTTTAAAAAGTCAAAAATCTTTTTATGAAAAAGTCATGAGAGAAACGTAATACTCGGTCGTGTATTCTTGAACATCGTGTGTCAGTCAGCATGGGGGAGACAACGACCATCATCCGTCAGATATATTTTTTTTCAATGCAAATCATCATCTTCTTGATACATACCATGTTATTATAAAGCTTGTAGCATGCATGTAGTAGTAATCTTAATAATATAATGGCAGATAAAAAATAATGAATGCTAATGAGCACGAATGAGCTAATGTGGTCATTTCTTGTTGGTGCTACCGAATAGCTGGTGGTATAATAATCGGTGCATTGCATGCAAAAAATGGCTACCTATCATTGGTTGATTTCACTTGAGAGAGAAAAAAATATCACAAGATGAAATTGATGATGAGATATATTTATTATATGATTTGGGTTCAATGAATTCCACAAATCACTCTACGGGGAGAGAACAAGATGAACATGAAAATTTATTATAATTATAATATAAAATATACAGCTTGCTAAACATGATGCATTGAACTGAATTGATTTTTTTAACATCATTGCACTAGTTTACTTAAATATGGGTAATATTGATGTTTAATAGGTAGATAAGATAAATCGCAGTTTGTTCGAGGCGTGTGTGTGATTAATGATCCCAGTCAATTTTTTGTCAATTGACTTAAGGTAGGAGGTGATGTATGTAGTTGACGGGACACCATATAGTGATATCAGTCATTAACCCTGTTTAGTTTAAAAGGTAAAATACTCGGTCGTATTCAGCAGTTTGCTGTGTATCAAGTACACAGAATCAAGTAAAGCGACAATTTTTTTTTTGATTTGATGCATTGATGACAGGATGTAGGACGGTAGCATTCTTTCTGGTAGTCTGTATTGTAAAGTGACCTCCATTAAAAATTAGAATTACATTATTACTACGGTTAAATGACGACAAGTAGGAAATGAATCTGAACCAAAAAAACCACGATGATTGCAAGGCAATCCAGGCAAGCAGGTGAGATGATTATAATGATGGTGATGATGATAGTTCCCATTTCTCATTCAAATCAAACAAAAACCAAGTATAAAAATGAGACTACACGTATTTAGGTAGAAGGGTAAATAACCTGTGATCAGAGCAGAGCATCATCCTCACGATCTCTATAAGACATGACAATAAGTAAAAAGAAGAGATACATACCAAGTCCTAGATTTAACCCAAGCATTATCATTATCATCGCATTAACTTCCTATTACAATGCATTGTGTAACAATGCTATAGCATTGCAGTTTAGTATAGCAAAGGAACTCATCGTCATCATCTGACCTCGTCTTTTGCACTGCATCATGCACACGTAATACATATTATGCATGTGATAGATATGGATATTCAAAAAATGAACTACTACAACGACAACAGGCACGGTGCATCGCACCGACGCATCTCAGCTCATCCTCCTTTCTTTCTCATTTAATGGGTTTCGGAAGTGTTACAAAGACACAGATACAGTAGTGAACCAATGACTGTAAAGGATCTTCATCGTCATCCTATAACGCAAAGAAGCGACATATATAATCCCATAATAATATCATGGCATCACGACGATGATTATCATAATTCAAAAGAAAAATCAAGATCGTCGGTCGGAGGCGAATAAAATATAACGACGGATCCACATGATGGCCATTCACCTTAGTCACCATTTTCTACTTTTTACGGCCTGAAAACAATTGAATTGGCTGTGGCTGTGATGCTGATATACCTGCAACCTGATGATGAAGGTAGAAAAAAATATGTAGTACATATTTGATTGTTTTCAACAAGTGTGTATATTTTGAACCTGAGCCAGCGACATGTTCTATAATTTTCTTTTTAACTTTAAAAACATTAACATAACAGAGGCAGAGAAAAAACAGGGAGCTTCTCCTCTGTGATGAATTTGCATAATATCATGTTATGTTGTATGTTGCCCATCAACACAGCATCGGAAAAAGCAACAGGTACCTACATCGTCGTAAAGGTCGTTTATCATCTGCACTGCAGATTCTGCAGCAGAGCAGTGTCGTAATTTGCAATGCAAGAGTGTAAAATACCACAGCGCAAAAGAAAAAAATAGAAGAATCAAACCAGACCACCGGGCATCAGTTTAAATACAATCAGTTTTAAATGTGCACTTCCTAAGGACGTTTGTAACGTCTCTTTCTCTCTAATCATTATTATTGGCAGTTGCCGTCACCGATATTAAAAAGCAAACCA
>JAITYZ010001598.1:0-18746 GCA_027744595.1 Paronellides praefectus | reverse complement strand
GTTGATTGCAGGTTGTGGACTAATTAGTATATTTAGTTGCGGAATTTTACTGCTCCTCATTACAACGCTGACTTCGAGTGTTCACGAAAGTAGTTTAAAATTTGTTGGATACTTGAAAAGTGTGGGCATCCAAGGCAAATTGGGACGATGTCGTATTCGATCTGTCAAAATTGTTTCAGTTAAAAGCGGCAATTTTTACGAAATTAAACGGGTTACATGTTTGACTGCATTGGGTATGCTGGCAAATGTTTCAGGATCCATGCTACTTTCACTTCATTTTTAAGCTATGCATTTATATGCATTTTTCATAATAATAGTCAATAGTTTGATGTGGAATTTGATGTGGAACATGTTCCAGCTTTTTGTACAAATAAATTTTGGATGAAACAAATGACCATGTGCAAAACAGTTTCATATCTAGAACCACAAACGTTACATAACTAAGTTTGTCGATAAATTGCATAATACAGTATAAAACATTAATTGGCGTCTATTAATTGCTTTGTTAATGTGCACATATTTGACAGTCATAATAGGATGGGATGTTGTACTATTTGCTTCAATTATACAGCAGCAAAATGCTGCATGTCTGTCTGAAATACTAAAATAAGCTAGTATTCCTAATAATGGGATTTAACTCACGTGAGAGTCAGAAGATAACAAGTTTATTACAAATTATGGCTTTTGCTTCGTTTAATTGAATTAATTGAAATATTGATTAGGTATTTAATTACCCTTGTTGTACTATATTTTTCGAAGAGATGTCGACTTGTGTAACTTCAACATACATAAAAAAATCCAAAGAATTTTGGCTCTCTACTTTACTACAGATTGTATTGTGAACTCAGGATTACGTTTTACGTTAAGTGTTGGCCTTTCGATCTTGTGCGACGAAGGGAAAACTTGACAAAATGGAAAGTAAACTCTTATAGGTCTCGAGGTGGGAGAACAGTCTGTCAATGATTGAACCGAGCGACGACTATAAACTTGCTATTTAGATAACGTTATTGTTTCCCGTGATGGAATTGTAACGACTCATCGGATTTAATTTAATCTTTTAAACTTAAAGCTAAAAGACATGCGTGATTTAAAAAAAATAAACTTAATTGTGGAATAACCTGTTTGTATAATATTCTATCCATATGTATGCATTGTGTAGTTTTTATGATATTATGCATTAATAGTTAAAGAAAATTGTCAAACCTTCTCATTCGTGGCGGAGCAACAGGCCAAGATCGTCTACTTCTCAACACAATCGTATTCTTGATTGTGTTTGTGCGGGACATCTGAGGAGCAGATGTCCTTTTTCTTGGATTCATCCGAATCGCTCTCGAGGGGTTTGTCCATAAATGTCCACCAGACTGCTCACAAGAGTATGTCCGTCGGTTTAACTTATGTGGGGGAGATATGTCCTTGCCTAATAAGACCCTCTTGAGAAATTCCACATCCAAAGCGCTGCCAGGCTCATGTATGTCGTCATCCACAATATCATCATCATCATCAACTATGCGACTTGCCAACGGTCGTAATTTTGGTGGTGGCATGTCATCATCATCATCATCTCCGGTTGGACTGGTGATGGAATCCTCTTCTGCAAGCGGTGGTGGAATGTTCACAGGAGATAGTTTCCCTGGGCTGATACGACCACCTCCATAACCACCGCTTACGCCTCCAACGGTATCTCCTCCCAAAGTCAGTTGATCCAGGTTTGGATCCGACATTTTTCTTGTACTTCTACCTAATCTACTAATAACCGTACTAATTATTAAGAACTACGATACTGTATTTCTCGGTCAAACTTTTTTTCTCAATCAATCAATCAGAGAGAGGCACAGGTTGCTTTTAAAAAACATGAAGTGAATATCCTCCGTAGTCTCCCCACAAACTGACTACTACAATTACAGATACGTAGAATCACTTCACATTATTATATCATTGTTCCATGCATGTTTACAGTTTTAATCTTTTGTTTATCTTTAGATTAGAATTATGCTTACGCCTCCAACGGTATCTCCTCCCAAAGTCAGTTGATCCAGGTTTGGATCCGACATTTTTCTTGTACTTCTACCTAATCTACTAGTAACCGTACTAATTATTAAGAACAACGATAATGTATTTCTCGGTTGCAACTTTTTTTTCTCAATCAATCAATCAGACAGAGGCACAGGTTGCTCTTGAAAAACATGAAGTGAATATCCTCCGTCGTCTCCCCACAAACTGACTACTACAATTACAGATACGTAGAATCACTTCACATTATTATATCATTGTTCCATGCATGTTTACAGTTTTAATCTTTTGTTTATCTTTAGATTAGAATTATTTGCATAATTGTTCAAATGAAGCTGAAATAAAATAAACATTGCTTGATAATTTTTCACTTTACGCCGAGGTTTAATTCATAACATTTTATATCAAACTGGGCGAGTTTGTGGCATTCAAGGTTTTTGCACAGATTTTTCAAGTTCATTCACAAAGGTGATAATGATAAATGATGTGACAACCAGGTATTTATAATGACCAATTCATGACCGAATTCATTTCAGGTCCAGTCCATTTTCCAAACTTGACGAACACGAAAAACAAATATGTTATGTCACGTTTCGTCAAAGCAGCCAGAAGGATTTAGTATTTTGATCAGCGTAATAAAAATGATCATTTGATCCATTCCATTCCCCATTGCATCACGATTATCACGTTTCATGTCTCTAGAGTCCCCATTAAAATCTTACCATTACTGCCAAGTTGAAATCAATGAGTGTGCAAGCTTTTCAGAAATAGAGCCAAGCGAGAAAAATGAGTTGTCTAAATGTGAAATGACGGTTGTATAAAGTACGGCAGTATATATTATGCAGTAGTAAAGTAACGAAGAGATGGCAAGGGAATTGGTTCGTGCTTTTTTTTACTTCGTGCATCACATCGAGTAGCTCTGCAAGTGCATGGCAAACATGGAAAACGAGGAAAAGGATACAGAGGAGGAGCAAGGAAAGCGAGTTTTATTTGCAAACAAAGCAGTTTTCTCTAACGTACTTGAAAAAGATTTTTAAAACGATGATCGTGCTTTCTCGTTTAAATTTAGAGAGCTACCTTCAACGTAATTTTACTCCTAATATAGTGACTATATTATAGTCCCAAATGATTTTTAAATTAAATTTAGAATTTATGCCATGGTCATGTTGGCACACTTTTAGCTCTGATATATTATAAGATCGTATGCGAGCCAGAAGTGGGAGTGTAAAAAAGAAAGAAAATGCAAAATAATTAAGTTCTGAATTTTTAGGCTTTATGCTTTGCAAAATAATACGAGAAATCGATGAAATATTGGGATTTAAACATGCCATGTTATTCAATGCGTGATGTGCTAAATTACATTCTAAACAGAAAATTTTTCGACTGGCTTACTTTCAGAAAATTCAGTGTTAAAATAGGTATCTGAGTAGAGAAAAGGGTTTCAAACAGCCAAATTATAGTGGAAATAGAAACGTATGTAAAATGCATGCACACAAATGGAGAAGGCGAATGATAAGATTGGCTGAAAATGTTTTTCATTCTGTCTGTCTGCACACTTTTAGCTCTGATATATTAAAAGATCGTATGCGGGCCAGAAGTGGGAGTGTAAAAAAGAAAGAAAATGCAAAATAATTAAGTTCTGAATTTTTAGGCTTTATGCTTTGCAAAATAATATGAGAATCGATGAAGTATTGGGATTTATACATGCCATGTTATATAATGCGTGATGGGTTAAATTACACTCTAAATAGAAAATTTTTCGACTGCCTTACTTTCAGAAAATTCAGTGTGTTAAAATAGGTATCTGAGTAGAGAAAGGGGTTTCAAACAACCAAATTATAGTGGAAATAGAAACGTATGTAAAATGCATGCACACAAATGGAGAAGGCGAATGATAAGATTGGCTGAAAATGTTTTTCATTCTGTCTGTCACATGAACACACATCCATCCAAACTAAACATAATTGTCTACTCTCACCCACCAAACAAAGCATCATTACTTTATTTTTGCTTTTCCTACTTTTCAACACTTTTATAGGATAACTGACAGGTCACGCATGCACGCAATGTTATCTAGCCTGCAAACGTTCTATTCTTGCTTTCTGTATTATTCAACATTATGGAATTTAAGTAAGGCTTACTAAGCATACATATCTCAAGTGAATTCATCCTCACTGCTGCACTTTGCACTGCTAAACGGGGTTGGTCTTGATAACGTTTGCCAAAAAAAACTTCATTGAGAATGCCTATAAAGCGAAATTTCTTGAAATGCTTTCCTGCAAACGGGATTATTTTCTACAGTTGCTTTCCCCGTACAAAAAGTAAATGTTTAACGGGTGGTCGAGCTGAATAAAAAAATCGCACGAGTAAAGTATGTTGAAGTCAACGACGTATTTTCCAGCATTCAGCTAGAGCGTTCACTTCTATATTCCGATTTGGAGTTTTTTATATATATGCCTTTTAGTCAATCTAAAGTTGAAACATTTAGAAGATGAGTGAAAGCAAATCTGTTCCCCAGTGGCAAATTGAAGCTTATGGAGAGAGCTTACCAAAAAAAATGTAATTTCCGGTGAGAGTTTTTTGTCTTGAATACTAATGAACATTGTGACAAATTGATCACTATAATTCACCATGAATTGGAAATCAAAACCTAAAGACACCACCCAACAACCTTAACCTGGATACATAAAATGTGTCCTTTAACAACTTTGTGTCGTTCAAATATTTTATTATGATAATAATAACATTGAAAGTCAAAGGGCTCTTCCACTAATTTGACAGATAAACATAATATCTGACACAATATATTGTCCCAAAAAAAGAAAAATACAGGCGTAGTATTTCAGTAATTGACAATATTTTAATGAGGTTTTGATTTCAAAGAGGGGAAAACAAGTTTTGTATGCCAAACATGTACCTAAATACTTACGACAGCATAATATAATTTTATACTGCTGTCTCCCATATCCCGGCAATTTATGTTCTAGTTTATTTTCTCTTTGCTAATCTGGTGCTAGGGAGAATGTAAAACAAAGAGTAAAAGGCAGTTATTATGCCAAATAGACTGCAAGCGACGACGCAGCAAAAATAAATAAATTGACATGTAGTCGGAACTAAGTGGATAGAGGAAAGTCATCAAGGTGGATCACAAAATCCCTACAAAAACACATAAAAAGTAGGCTGCTGTTTATGTAATATTTATTCTCATACACTTTATGACAAAGCATATACAAAGCAGCGAAGCAATAATGATTTATGGGAATATAAAAAGAGACAGGTTATCCCATGGAGAGAAACAAATTGGAGATCGCAGCTTGAAATAAATAAATCACCAGCAGGAAAAAAAACTGTGACAAACTAGCCGAAGCCACAAAGTCAGAGTTGGGAAAACCTTCAGCAGGTAAGAAAGTCAAGACGATATAGGACCTTGCTTGCTTCTTAAGGCAAATTGATGATGAGGACAATTTTCCAACAAGATTGGATACTTGGAGAGGGACATGTATGCCTATTTCATGGGTTTCGCCGTATGTGCATTTGTACTGTACATGTTTTTATCATTATTAATCTGTCTTGTACTTACACAGTGCACACATATTGTACAGGGTACATATTTACATGCATTTAGATTCAATGGAAAGGACGACCTTGAAAAGATGGTAAGGCTTGAGCTAGACACGTAGTCTGCTTGTTTTCTCTTTCCAAATAAAATTTATTTAAAACTGAAAGTTAAAAACTTTCTATGTAACAGTTTGTGCGAATGCAGTGGGGAAAGAATGAAAAAAAACATTTTTTGTCGTTTCCCTTGAAGAAACTCACAAAAAGAGATTCAATTTGTTAATTCGAGTGTGAAAAGATAAAACTTTTGTGTGTTTGTTTATTACTCATTAGTTTGTTATGTAAAACACAAGAAAACATTTTTCGTCTAATATAAAATACGGCTCTTAAAGATTTGTTCATTTCAGTCGGTTTGACGTCGATAGGTGCATTTTGTGAGGATAGAATTAATTTAAGGAATAATAGGTAGTCCATTCTCGCGTGAAGATTTTGTATATTTAATGTCGTTTACCGCAGGTTTAGTAGTTGTTCTTTCAGTTATTAAAATGTAATTTAAAAGGACTCAATTTTTTGTTCGAAATACGGACAATCTTCTTGCAACGTTACCACCCAACTTTTTGTTCGCATTACAAGTTTTCTACATTTTTAGTAGACCTCATGAAAAGATGAGACGTTGAATCGATGACATTTGACATTTGTGTGTATGAAAACAAGAGATTGTTAGTGTTCAAGTGATTGTTGAGAGAGGAGGAAACAAAATTACTTGTTATTCTTTTCTTTTATACAAAAATGAAATGGAAATTGTATTCGATTTTCCCCTAATGATCTCAATTTGTATGAAGGCTGCTGCCATACTCTTTTTTCCATTTTCAGTGTGTGTCGTGTTGTGCGCGTAGGTGTAAACTATGTAGTTTGCTTGGGCTTCTAAGGGCACACCTGGTGAAAAATAAGGAGAACAAGAAAAACTGTAACGTAATAAATTACTTTAATTTGATATCTTGAGAAATATGAGCAACACACGTGAGAGGCAAAACGCTTTGAAATACTGTTTCTTATAAAAAAATCTATGCCTAAATTTTTTCGCTGTATTTTTCTTCTTCTTTTGTTCCGAACGTACTCAAATTTTCTTGACGTTATTTTTCTATTTTTTTCTATTCATTCGAATGAACTCAGCCAATAACATTCATGTTTACGATTGCTTTTTTTCAGGACAAGAAATTAGGAAAGTTGTGTAAGGCAAGATTTTGACAGATGTCGTTCCTCAACAGACCATACTTTCCATTGTCCTTTTGTTGTATAATGTCGTGCAATTAAAAAGCTATCATTATTCCATACCTATTCACCATTAACCACTTTCAGTTCTTTTGCAATATTTCATCTGTTATACAATCACGCAGACGAAAATGTTATGCCAAGATTTTTTTTTCGTTCAAACTTTGAAAGAGTCTTATCGTTATTCAATCGTCCAAAACAAAAACTCATACACAGCCATATATTATACAATATTTTTTAGTAAAGCGTGTCATGTAACGTGATTTATGCAGACTTGATTTGAAAACCAGTTTTTTTGTACTTTCACTACTTTCATAAATATAATGTATTTTGCTTGTTATTCATTCCTGGAATGAATCTGACTCAAATAAAAGTTGACAAAACACGATACATACAAAAAGCCAACATGTATGTACCTATGCCTATTTAATACCCACACAAGAAAATACTGACAGGTCTTTTTTAAACTACTTTTTTTGGCAATAGTGCTCGGGTTTTTCACATCACATAATCTTTTGTGAATTTGAACAAAAGTGAGAGAGAAAGGGAGAAGGAGCTATTAGCTCGCTGCTTATTACAATATTTCTGCTACAAAATGCAAAGGTCACTTATACGTGGTTATATTATCAGTGCTTTTATATGTGTGCTTTCACATAAAGCTCACTGTTGCTGAAACTCTCGACATAATAATTTCTTTTTTATGTATCATATATCCTACCCGGTACTAATTTCCAGCTTGAAAATCAATTATATTCACAGTGTTACAGATATAGAGCGCGTTTCATATAACAACCTTTTATGAATATGTACATCTTTTAGTGTATAACCGTCTATTTTATTCATTTCATTATGCTCTACTAACCCTCCTGATCCTAATGGGAAATAAAAGATACGTGGAAATACTACCACAATGGATTTCTCTACCCGGGTGGAAGATATGGGAAGCTCATTCAACAAAACGAACGAATCTCGTTGCTTCTTTGGAAATGCAAAGTCATATAATCAATTGTACAAAAAATTGTATTTGAGTCAAATAATCTATAAATTTTTTAGCTCACTTCTTTGCATGCATTTTCTGCTTTAGTCGCGTAGTTTAAAATTTACTTTTACTTTTGCTTTCCCTGTCTTGGAAGTTGGAAGAATGGTGAAAATGGAAACTTGTAGACTTGTGTCGAGCCATTACAATTTTTGTTGGCAAATCGATTGTTGTCATTTTGCCAAAATTGGTATACAAACGAATGCTTGACTTTTAGAGTTGTCAGTGTCAAATTGACACTGCATATTAGACTAGACACAAACACAACTGTCTATGGATAACACTTTCAAATAATTGTTGTGTTTTATGGTCTTGGTTTTATGGCTTTTGCTTCCCAAGTTATGAATTTATATTGCCGTATGTGTCCTCATAAACACTGCCCACGTTATTTTTACATGTCCAACCTAAAGTACCTTTTTTTGAAGACGTAAAGTCAAATATTTTTTTATTAGGTAATTCTTGTCATCGAAGCAATAAATCTTTGAGATAAATAATAAATTGCTGCTGCTCGCGTGACATTTCCTTGCGACTGGCTCTTTTTTTGAAGACGTAAAGTCAAATATTTTTTTATTAGGTAATTCTTGTCATCGAAGCAATAAATCTTTGAGATAAATAATAAATTGCTGGTGCTCGCGTGACATTTCCTTGCGACTGGCCACTATGTGTACAAGCGGTTCAAATACATATCATATAAACTACACACATTTCAGTTTTTAAAGTGGCATGCTCAATCACTTTGACACAAAATTAATGGTCGCTTTTATCGTGGAATTGGAGAGGTCGCCCCTCATGGCAAAACGTCCAAGCTTTTGTTTGATATTATACAGGTATGAACAAGTGCATGTTATATAGGTAGTATATATATCCATCATCGAGAAAGAGATGGTCAAATCGATCACATTATTTATTGTATCGATGGACATTTCACATAAATCTATCCAGTTGACATCAGATTGGAATCGTGTATTGTGCGTTTGCGTATATTTTGGACGACGAAAATAATTTCACATTGAATTAGGCCATCTAGTTAGCTCCGGAGATAATCTGTTTGTTACTGTAGTTTAGATGCCTGTTATAGTTAAAATAATTCTTTGGTAATTAGAAAACTATTAAATTATCGACTGTGCATTTTTTTACCAATACCTGGAACATCACAACAAATTAGGTAATTGCAAGTTCATGCTGTAAGGTTTTAAGTATTCAAAGGTTTTCAAAGGGTGTCATTAGTCGAGTCAAACATTGGAAAACACGTATATTATCTCCTTTAGAAAACAATTTACCGCGAGTTCATCGGAGGCTATGATAGACATAAAGCCATTCATTTAGTATCAATGCTGTCTGTGCTCAAGCGTATACGTAGTCTTTGCCCTTTTGGAGAAAGTACAACCAAAATTGAATACATGTGTCCTATTTTACATCTACATATATGCAATCACCATTACATTTATGAGCATAAATAGAGAGGTACTTATAAATAGGTACTTATAGAGAAACATACGTAGCTATATAGGTATAGGTATATATTTAATATTTCGAATTACATTTATATATTCCAAATAGGTACACTGTGTACCGTACACAGCGTAAATATACACAAGCGTTTTTTTAAAGCGCTACATTTCGCAATTTAAAACTTTTCATGGGATACTTGTAGCAAGAAGTCAGTTGGAATACTTTAGGATAAATTACTTTTCGGACCGAGAAAAGATTAGCCAAGCTATAAGTTCCCTGTGGAAAATAGCTATGTATGTAATAATGTGTATACATAAAATACTACCACATATGTTCTTATGCATAATGCATATGAAAGCAGAATAAACAAGATGTTCACCTCACACTACTATTTTTTATTATATTCTACGCAGATTCGGATCAGATCATTCCAAATCCACCATTCATTCACTTTCTCGCCCAGTTGACGAACTATATAGTCATGCACCCATCTATTTTACGATCTAAACTCAATGCATTATTAAAGAGGGAAAAAAGCTGAGCATTTAACTGCGAGAGTCTTTTTTTTTTGCAGAAACGAACTCTCACTTGCACACTTAACACCGTACAAACCACATGAATTATTGATGATGTAAGTAACATGAGTAACAGCGTGATGATTGCTTGCTTTGCACGGGGAAAGCGTATTTATGTATTTGTAATAAGACATGGTTCCACTTGCTCCAATTTCCATTTTAGCATGAATGACTTCCCATGGTGTAAAAAAGTGTGTGTGGTGTGGAGTAGCAGTGTGCAATGGTGTGATATGGAACACACGCACACACACAATACCTAAAAGTTTCATTTCCTTCACCATCATCATCATCATCCCATTCCCAATTTCATTGAAATACAACACCATAATGCATAATATTATGGCTGAATAAACCCCAGCTAACAGAGTGATACTGAAGAATAGAATGGAGAGAAAGAGAAAATTCAACGAAAGCTTAACAATACTCCTCCAAGCTTTCCTGCTGACAGACACTGAAAGGGCGTTCAGTTTATCGCATTTGAAATCTTTTTCAAAAAAAATCCGATACACTATAATAATATATGCTTATATACACATACAAATGATATAACGTGATGAAATGAGATATAGTAAAGCTGTCGCTATCTGTGTGAAAATGATTTTCAATTTGTCAGTTAACCTTGTATAAAAAAGTGTAGAGTAGTTTCCAAAACTCGCATCCTTGAGTTCAATTCATTGCTAATGCATGTCATATGCAATGCATGCAGTAGCAACGTTGGGGAGCAAATAGTAAAAAAAAGAGTTGTGCACGTAAACTCGAGAAAAAAAGTAATAAACCTAAATCAACTGTCAGGTAAATGAACACACTCTTTTTAGCAAAAGGAAAAAAAGAATTAAGTTGCTATTCAAAGGTTGATTGTAAGACTAAATATATAGCGCTCTTTTTTTACAAATCGGTTTATTTACTGGGAAAAGACTATTTTAAGAAGAAGACTGTCTTTGCCTTGGGTGTGCGCCTATCTAAAATTGCAATACACTGCAATTTCATTCCAATATGAAAGCTGTATGTATATCATATCTAATCTATGTTTTTTCATTACGATCTCAGTCTGCAATAACAAAATTGATAAGTAATAATATTATACAAAATACATCTTCTTAGGGTAATTATTGTTCTTTTGAGGTAAAAAAGCACAGGGTATTGTGCTTGTTCAAAATCACGATTTAATAAATAACAACACATAAAATATAAATCCTCAACACAGCTTCTCTTTTTATCGCCCGGTAAAAAAAATCGAGTTCAACTTTTAACATGGCTGGTAGTAATGAATGTGGTCCCGTAGTAAATAGGTATGCAATAGATACCTACGTAAATAGATAGGCTTATCTACTTAGGTACTACTTCATTTCAGTTTAATTCGTATGGCGTAGGTTTATAATTCTCAACAATTCATTAATGTAAAAGTGAGTAGTATTAAGCACTAAGCAGACGCGTAATGAGTAAACATCATTTACACATAGGTACATTAAGAGACATGAAGTTTGAAGATCTTTCATCTTCTCAAGCTCTGTATATACAATATATGGAGCAAGCATAGCATAGTTGATTTCCGTTTCTCACTCTTACAAATCACAAGTTTGTCCTTCCTTCTTTCTACGAGCAAGGATCCACTCATCCTTCTTCACAACAACTCTCACACAAGAGGTAGAGAAACAAGGGAAGAAGACTACTAATTCAACATGAAGGTATAATCTATGTAATTCCAAATACAAAGCACACAGGCTGATAGGCTTTACATCCAGCTTTCCCTTTCACAAAAACACATTGTTCCTAACTTGTTCATCATTCTCTCTGGATCGCTTAGAACACAATGCATATGCTTTTGCTTTGTGGGGAAGAGTTTTCTGATATTTTCAAGATGAACGCGAGCATATGTATATACAAGGGATGATTTGAGCTTGATTTCTTGTTCTATGTCTGCTTAAAGTACAACTTTACAAAGGGAAAAAGGGAAAACACCCTAAAAAAGTAATTGAACCAGGGAAAAGTTTTTGTTGAGCTTTATACATATTTAAGTCTGCAAAACTCTTGAAGAAAAGGGACTAAAAAAGTGAATGTGTGTCTAGTGTCTGCACAGCATACTTGGTTAACATGCAGCACTACTACCACAGTCTATAATGATGATGATGATGAGTAGATCCAGTCTTGAATTTGTTTAATTTTCAATTTTGTTGCCGACCAAGTATATTATGTATGTTTTATGGTATACCTTTTGATATACCCAATTCAGCGATTGGAATTTGCAATTTAATTTTGTTTAAGAAAGACCAATAAACTTCCAAAACGCAAACCTGACATACATTTAATTTATCAACATGTGAGTTTCACAGTGGATACTTTTGAAGCTTTTCCTTTTTCCTATGCACATGTCTTGATAAAGTGTCCGCTCTGCAAACCCACGACAATCAGGTTACTCAAAAAAGAGACAGACACAAGAAGAGAAAAGCAAAAGCAGGTTGGGTAAGGCATAATGCAGAAAAGACCTTTTGATCCCCTTCATTTCCCTTTGCCATTCTGTTTTTTCTACCATCCCAATACAAAAACTTTTTTTCTTTTCAATATTTTCTTGATACTTTGTTCAGTTATGAATGTACGCGCAGGCATATATTATTACATAATGTTGTAATGAATAAGGTTATCCCCTTTACACATACTTTCCTGATACAATTCAAGAGACTGTGTAGCGATACCGGCAAAATGGCGCGAACATGACCGAGAAAACCAAAATTGGCAGATTGTAGCCTGTATTTTTCAACTCAATTTTCTCTCCCAACTATTCAACTTTATATGAATGTAATACTGTAAAAATTAAGTAGGTCTTTTCAAGTAAATTTGAAAAGGAGAATGCACGAGAGATAGAGAGAGAAAGTCTTTAGAGTATTGATTGGGTTGGGTTTGGGACCTTTTATTCTTTTGTTGACACGAAATTGTCCGTTTACATCTCCTTAAGGCACTTTTACCCCGTCTGCGTAGTAGAGCAATATAACTTTTTATGTTGCATGCATTGTGTGTAAATTTAATATTCAAAAAGTTTAAGTTATTATGATGAAGAAATTCTGTCATTCCCTTTATTATGTACCAGAGAAAAGGGGGAACAATTCTTGATTTCTTAGTCGAGATACTCTTTCAGTTTTTTTGAGTGTGTGTGTCTCTTGAGCAAGTTTCGACAAGAAACTGACATGAATAAAAAAACTTGCATTTTTTCATTTTCAATATATTATCAGTGGGTCCTGATTTATATCATCATGAAACTTTGTATTTCCTGATTGACAATTTACTCTACAGATTGAATGAAATATTTTAAACCCTGTGCAATTGTCAGAATGCCTTTGTGATCTAACATGCTTACATGTTACTTACTATGACGTTTCGAATAAGATATTACAAATGTCGATCATGATAAATCAAAATTAATTTTGCCTCCCCGAACTCTAAGGTCCTGCATGAGGTATCGATTACCGAGAACTGGATTCTTACATGGCCTACCCTGAAATAAAAACAGCTACATGATCAGATCACCTCTATTTTATGTCACTACAGACAACACCTTTTATTCTAAAAATATATACATGATGGAATGAATAAAGATGCCTGCCTATTTTGTGTAAGTTTTATGCTCATTCAGAACTAAATGGGTATTATTAGATAATTTTGCAATTAAAGTGAGTACACAATTCGGCAAGAAATTTCATTTTCAAAATGAGCATCCTTTGTAGGACACATGGACACATGGACAGGAGAACTGTCCAGTTTGCAAGTCGGACTCTGACGCCAGTAATGCTGGACAAGTGAGCGAGGCTTCGAAGAAGGTTGACGCCACACCCTCACCGTGGACACCGTGGTCATTGTTATCTGGGATATTGTCCGGCAGCCGAATGAAAAGGCCCAAGACTCCTCACAGTGCTTATGGAATATCTGAAGAGGCAGTCAAGAAGGCTAAAACCTGTCTCATTGACGATCAAGTTGCGTTACAAATTTTCCTTGACCTTGGCCTCAACGACAGATTCCTTAATTCTGGGAAAGTTCTAGCCTGGGCACTTCAACCGGATGAGCCCGCCTATATCAACATATGCGACTACGTTGCGCAAGGTCAAAGTTGTGCAGTTTGGAAAGTAGGGATCAAGGTCATTTCGATTCTTCGTATAGTTCCCCGTGCTGACACGCGTGAACGTGACAACGCTCCATTCGATTTCTCTGAAGATCCGAGGGCCATAGGGAAAAAAAGAATGATGCTTTGGCATGGCACGGCAATGACAAATGTAAGATCAATTCTAGAAAATGGATTAAAACTTCCTCCAACCTCCTATGATGAATATTTTGGTGGCGGTATCTACTTTTCCGACATGGTGGCAAATAGCTCTGACTACTGCAAAAGTGTTGGGGATTGCTATATGTTTCTCTGTGATGTTCTCGTGGGGGACATATTCAAGCCTGGAAAATATCTTCCGGGAATCCAGATGCCACCACGAGGGTATGATAGTGTCAAAGGATGTGGAGAGTATGAACGGAGTAACCGGGAAATTGACGGGTGTGTGTGGCCCTTGGGAAGCTCTGTCCGTAATGTGACTACTAAGTATTTGGATGCATTTAGCGAGTACGTCGTCTACAATACAAACCAAGTTCATCCAAAGTATCTAGTCAAAATGGAATTATCTGACAGGCCCGTGTTTGAAAAGCTATATTGATTCATTTAGTCGTTGACTCACTTGTTAGTCTCGGGTTTCTTCCTGTATTTATAGTTAAAATGAATATGATTTGTTAACACAATTACTAACTAAAAAGTAGTGTACAAAACAATAAAAAAATATACTTAAGTGCACACTTCAACCTGAGCAATGTGAATGTCATGTAATTTATAGTTCATGCTTAAATTTATAATTTTTATTTACACTACCTACAATATATACTAATTTCTTTCTATCGTCCTTTCTACACAAGAGTATTTGTGCAGTACTTTACGCACCAGTTTTGATGTTTCTCGTTTGATCCACAAGAATAGAAACTTGCAAAAGTACAAACAATTCACAGTTCACAAACTGCGTTTGCGATTCACTTAGGTATTGAAACCTCCTCAACTGCGCCGCCATATCGCAACGATATTACATTTTGAATTATTGCTCCAATAACGATACAAACAATTTACATCTTCATTATGGTAAGCACGTCTCAGAAAAGAGAAAGTCTACTCAAGATTATGTATTGTCCCTACTCTGGATAAAGTAAATTGCATTTCACTGTCATGCATAGTCATCACGAAGCCAGACAAACATGGTTGGTTGGCAGTAATTAGATTCCAGAATGAGCATAGTGCAAGCTACAAAGCGTATATTTATAGTGGCATGTCTCCCAACAAATTAAACGCCAAAAAACGACCCCTATCATATTATTTTATTCATGCATTTTGTACCTTTTAAAATTTTTATTGAAAACATCTAATTGTTTGTTTAACTATTCATGTCTACTTGTCTACTACACTTTACTCCAACCAGCCAGCAAGAAAATTACAAACTTGTAAATATCACTTTTAGGTCAAATTGAAACCACCACAATATTTTACATAACATACCTATTAACACTATCTTACCATCTAATTTCTAAATTAAACCCTTTTTTATCCAATTTTGCATTCATGCCTTGCAAGTTACGCGTTTTTAAGGCAGAAACGAAGTAACACGTGTATACTATGCACTACATAGCTACTTTATATCATTGGGTTACATTGAGAACTAAAGAAAAATATAGGATAAAAGTTGAAAGTATGCATCGGCTCTAGATTTTCTTTACCTCTATGGTTTTTACATTTGAGTGATTGGACTTTCTCAAAGCCGGGTGTGTGGGATATAAAAAATTGGGTGTACAAATTTGCGTGTGAACGGAAGAGCCAACCATATAGATAAAATGGTACAAATTATTTTTTATAATTATATGTATTTCAGAAATACTCTCTCCCAAACATAAACCAGTGCTGTATGCTTTGATTTCTTGACCTGCAGCATTGTAAAGATCAAAAACTTTAAGAAAAACATTTATGACAAATTATTCTGTCATATATTTTTATACCCACATCCCACATAATATTACATGAATGGCTTTTTGAATGGTTTTTTTTCTCGAATTCATTTAATGTTGAAAATCCTAAAAGGGGAAATATTATATTTAATTGTATATAGATATCCCCAGTACTACAGATGATAGTGATACATCCACAGAAGTACAATGTCGTACAACAAGTAGCCACTCGTGCATAGGTACGTATCTGTATCATCGTTTTTCAACGAAACTCGTATTTTCATTACGTGACTCATCCAGGCAAAAAAGTCGCCCTTTCATGAGCTCACCTGTTGTGGAAATATTGTTCGCATAAGTATTATTAGTATTCCAGGAGTACTTGATGTTTTGTTGGATCTACATGAAAAGGCGTATGCAATAGCAAAATAATAATAATACTTGTTTTGTTGTGAAGAAGGCTGTTGGTAAAAAAAAATGTTATCAAAAGATAACCCACTGACTGGCTGCTTGCTGGTTTGTATCTGCATTCTAAATTCCGAGAACTTTATTATTAGAGCCATTTTTCCAGAATATTCTGATGCTATAACAAACGTAATACAATACTCGTGTTTTATGACATGCTCCCTTTTTGCAACCAGCATTATGCACATAATTACGTTGAAAGCGGATATACATAATACCACCTAATCTAAGCAGAAGTTATGCCCTATTTAAATAAAGAAACTATACGTTATTTAAACATCAAATAACTAACATGAGAATGTACTTGAAAATACTTCCACTAACGACATGGCAAATTTTTTGCTTTTTGTTATCATAATACGGGATACGGGAATGGAGTCATTACTTTTGTATTACTGCTTGTTTGTAAACAACTAACGAGCACAAATATATTTCGTCTCTCTACACATATATTACGCACAGGTGGATGAATACTTTTTAAAACTTTGAGAGAGAAAACTTGTAGACAAAGGTAGACTACATACCTTGTAAGCACAACAACTTTTGCACAGGGGCATATATTAATACGTTGGTATTAAAATTCTCTTATTAATTCTTATAAACATTCAGTTGACATTATGTCGGGCGTATGCATTTTGAGAAATAACTTGCATTTTTACTGCCATGTTGGGTTCTACTAGTTGAATAAACTAATGGGAGCTCTTGATATATCACTTCAGATACGAAGTAGTACTTCATACTTGGATAATAATCTGCGTTGCATGCGAGCCGACTCGCTCACTTTTTTCCTAATGGAGACCATCAACTTGATGGCATCAAGTTTTAAATAATGTATACAATTACGCAAGTTGATTCTGCTGTAGACGCAGTACTAATATGGTAAGCATGAACTCAAAAGCCGTACCGTATCTAACCAGCTACGACACCAAAATAACTCGCAATACTAATTGAGGGACCTCGGTATATGGAAGTAGAAATGAAGTCCTTCCTGTCCTTCCAGTAAGTAGGAACGAAGCTGCTAATTACTGCTATAAATAAAATGATGCATCGGTTCAACCCGAATTTAACCTTTTAGACATCGTATGTTACTACTTATATCAAACATCAAACGTATTTACTTTTGTCGGTTTTTCAGGGATTAATATCACCGTTGTTGTTGTTGTACTTTTCATTCCATATCATAGTGAGCCACACTCCACCAGTTTATATTTTATGATATGTATACCTAATCATCATTTGGGTTGCACTGCATATCTGTAAATATGTATCCATAATCCATACTACGTTTGTGTACTTATAAGCCATATTAGGCATTGTGATTGCTGTAAATTACATGTAATTGTAATTTAGCTCCTCTTAATTCGTACACGCGAAAATAATACGACATGCTTTTACATGCGTTACATAACATGTTCACTGGCAAAAACAGAAGCCTTTAAACAACCACAATTACGGTAATTAACCGCAAATTATACAACATGCACACTCGCTGTTTGAACGGCTTATTAGGTATTTTACACTTACACCAATTTCGGGATTAAATTATATGAAACTCATTGCGTACAAGTATTACCATTCCGTTTCCAAATATTTTCTCGATTTTCGTGAAATATTTTTTATTTAGGTATATTCCTGGTGCTATTTTAAATAAAATATGATGATGATGACGATTAATACTGATAACTACCTAAAATAAAAATAAGTGTGATATAGTGTCGTAAACATATTATCTATTTAGGTATTGTTATTATAATAATTATACTCATATATTGCTACATCATCACATCATATTAACTTCAAATCAAGCACAAGTATACTTGAGTATTCATGAGGACAGGTTGAGTTCCTCTTGGCCAACTCTACAGTCCATCACACCCCAACCACCAACTACACTATTCCCATGCCCCAAACTCATATTATGCATTAATAACATAATATTAAACTCGAGAGAATAGACACTTGCATCATCTTCCCACCCTGAAACACACACACAATTTCACAAAATTGCTGTGGTTTCTCCCTATATCAAACGAGTAATTATTCAGCGAGAAGGTGGTGAAGGTGAAGGCACCACCTACAAACCTACACATAATGTGTGGCACACACATTATGTGTACGTTATTTGTGTGAATGAACTGTGCAAGTTACAAAACACATCATAACACCATTTTATCTCTATCCATCATTCACTCTATCTTCCACACTTTCCCCATTTGAAACCCCTCTGGTATAAATGTTCTCCTTTCCTAAAATATTACCTAATTCCACGCTTCCTACAATATTAATCTAACATAAAATCTTACACTTGTAAACATACTCCATGCTGCATGATATCCCTACCATCCTTGGTACTAAGTGGCACAAATCTATGTCAG
>JAITYZ010001597.1:0-13166 GCA_027744595.1 Paronellides praefectus | reverse complement strand
AATGTACTTGGGTAATTGGGTAAAGGGTATCTAGCGTGTCGTCGCGGGTTATTCCTCAACCGCTCGGATAGGCGTTTGAGTAAAGCTGTTATTGTTCCATCATGTGGGGGTGTTAACGGTGCTGTCGAGTATCCTGGGGATGGGGAGCGCGTAGGGGGTACGGTTGTAGAGTACACGTACGTTGCTCCGTTATTCGAGTAACCAATGCTGTTGTTTGGGATCTCGTATGTGTTTTTTACTATGTATCCGGGTGGGAATGTGTAGGATGTAGGAGGGGCTGGGGGAGGAGCTGGAGGAGGGGTGCCGTACTTTGAACTTGGTTCCGGGGTTGGTAAAGGTTGAGCGTCGTAAAGGGGTAAACTCCTCTGTGGTGGTGCTTGCGATGGAGGTGGACCGTAGTTTTGTGATGGAGGTGTTTTAGATGGAGGTAGCCCGTAGTTTTGTGATGGAGGTTGCGTTTGAGATGGAGGTGGACCGTAGTTTTGTGATGGTGGTGTTTGAGATGGAGGGGGTCGTCCGTAGTTTTGTGGAGGTCGCGTTTGAGATGGAGGTGCCCCATAGCTAGGCCTCTGTCCATAACTAGGTGGAGAAACAATACCAGGTTGCCCATACCCCCCATCAATATTATTCCCCCCCTTGAGAAAGAACACCTCTGGTTTCTTTACCCCTCCATTCCCCCTGAGGTCTTGGACAGTTAAATCGTGACTAGCCTCCTGAGGCAAAACGTAAATCTTTGTAGGTTTCATCTCATCTGAGCCTTGCAACAGCGTAATCTCATGTTTAAACTGAGTCGCAGGCACCTCAACAAAAATAACCTGCTTCTTAAAAGCGTTCATCTGAGGTGGGATCTTTATGACCTTTTTGTCTTGGGGTGTTACGTACTCTCTCGGTTCTTTGCACACTATATTCACGTTTCCTGGTGATGAAGGGCCGTAGCCTCCGTAGCCTTCTGTGTTGGAACCGCAGTGTTGGTGGTAAAGTGCGAGCACTTGGTCTACTTGATCTTCGGGGAGGTCGGATATGATACCGGTTAACGTGGGGGTGTGCATCGTTGATAATGTTAGGACTTGTGTTGGAACCGCAGTGTTGGTGGTAAAGTGCGAGCACTTGGTCTACTTGATCTTCGGGGAGGTCGGATATGATACCGGTTAACGTGGGGGTGTGCATCGTTGAGAGTGTTAGGACCTGATTTGGATTCGAAACGTTATTTTTTTAAAAATATTTTATTTAATTTTTTTTTGTAATTTTGCAAGTTACCATAATGGTCCAGTGTAGTCGGTTGACCATTCTGAAGTGTTTCACTTTTTTAATTCCTTTTTACATACAAATCACATGATACACTAATTAAAATGCACAAAAATTATTTCCTGTGTAAAATTCTACAATTTCCTGAATTTCTCGTTCACAAATAAAAAAAAGGGAGCTTGTACCTCCTCCTCATCACCATCACAACAACATCAAGCCCACTACTACTGCACCACCTATGCACAATCAATAAGTTTAGAAAAAAAAGGGTGGGAACGTTACAAAACTGTTGCTCCACTGGTCACTTGATCACGTTAACGAATAAACGGTTATGCTTGCCGTTCATAACGGTTTTGTATACTCATTTTATTTTGTGTGTAGATTTTGAAAATAAAAAATTTGTGCACCTGCATTCATGATTCATCGTATATGTTTACGAGCGTTATATAATAACACGCGATTATATATGAACAGACATTTTCGCCTTTTTTGTTTCGATTATTGCGTACAATAACGATGAGATGGTCATGTGTTTAATATTTATAATGGGGATGTTTAAGGTAGTTTGAGAGGGACCATGCGATGAATAGAATGGAGTTAGTATGGGAGTGAGGGAGAGAAACGAGTTTTGTAACATGAGTTTGTTGAAGAAGAAGCATCTTGAATGGATGGATATATGTAATCGTATCTATTAGTGGATCTACATTGTCAATGGGTTTGTTACTTTATCAATGTTACTTGGATGCTTTTTGTGATTTGTAATTTTTTGAAAATTATTATGTAAAAAAATAAGAGTCTGTTATTTTTTTGTGGTTTATTGAACGGTTTTTTTTTGAATGTGTATAGATGAGTGCGTTTGTGTTTGGAGGTGGATAGATATACGTAGGTGTTTGGAGAGGTGGTGGCGAGGGGGGTTGATACGTAGGGAGTTTGGGAAGTTTTTATATTTTTGGGGGTGTTAATTGTAATGTGTTGTTTGATTCATGTTAGCTTAAATGATTTCATAATAACAAATGTGATCGTATTGCCCCTCGCAATCCATACAACTTGATATTTCAAGCACAAACAAACAAGCAAACATTGTTCGTCGACATCATTAACATCATATTAACCGTCATTGACAATAAAGTGAGATAACAAAAAATGCATTAGTAAATATATTAACCATTTACTAAACTCAATAAAGTAGCGAGTCCCCAGCAAACATGCACAAAACGTGTCTATTTTGATTGTGAAATAGGAACAAAAAAAACATTGCATTTTTTAACATAACCATTTTTGTAATAAAAAGTAATTTGTAAACTCAAGAACATTTTTTGGGCTTCCTCTATTAACCAAAAAAAAATCATCATGTGTTGTAGTTTAATTAACAAATGATAATTAGCGAGATGTGGGGTTAGAGTAATTTGCACTTTTTTTTGCGCAGAAGCGCTGGGATGATCGTAAAAAGTAAATTAAGATGTTTGTGAAGGAAAGTGAAATTGCATATGCGCATGTCATTTAACCTCACGATTCTTTTTACAATTATTGAAGATGACACGGATATTATGTTTCCGCTCATTACAAATTGTAATTTACAATGCATTTTTTTATGATAAACAGAAAAGGTAAGATCATTGCAGCAGCTATTTAATGTGAATCCGAATCCTGAACAGAGGATTATTGTGACACGGTCTCATTTACCCCGAATAATGGGTGTGTGGTGAATTGACAATGAGAAAAAAAATATATGCAATAATGGTCATACTTTTTGGTAGTCAAATAGTCAAATATTCTTTTGTTTGATTTTAATGATTATTTTTTTTGTACTTTGAAAATAACTTGATGATCAATTTGATGTTAAAACGTTTTGTGTAAGAGTCCATCTGGTGGTAGACCAGAACGGATTTTTTTTGTACTTCACCACGCTAGTGTAAACACATGACATTCCACATTTTTTTGTTAAATATTTTTGGATCCCAACAAAAAGGGTCGTACTAATTTATTAACGATTTGTGTCTTGTGCAACATATTTTTTTTTGGTTTTGTTTAATGCGCTTGGGTTGTTTTTACAAAAGTCAAGTGTGTGGAATTTTTGGGTTTATTTATATAAGGAGATGGGTGTATGGATCTTAACATTTTATGGTTTTTATTTGTTGCAGTTAATGAGTTTTGGTGTTATTTGTTAATTAAGTTTGGTTAAGAGTCCCGTTTAATTTGACGTTTTTATTGTGAAGGTCTTGGGTTCTTCCTCTTTCTTTGGATTTGGGTTAAATGTGATGGTCATGTCACATGTGCCTCATTACTTGTTTTGAATTTTACCGCTTATTATACTTATTTATTTATTTCATATTACCCCGGCCAATTTACCCGGATATCTTAGTGCATTTGATAATCTCAAACAAAAACGAATGGCAACGTAATAATGACGCATATCAAAAAGCAAACAATTTCAAAAACGAAAATAACCCCCAATTTTCCGCAAATTATCCCTAACGCAACAATTGAAAAAAGATGATAACATAAATAAAAATAATACACCCATTTTCATGTAAAATCATAATAAAAATATAACAAATTCTTGAAAAAGATACTTAACCAACCCGAAGGTTAAAATAGATCCCCCCAAGAAAAATAAAATAAGAATTGGCAACGACGAATAAATAATTCATGCTATTATGATCACGATGCCAAAATAATTTGACGATGAATATGATTATTGTGAAATTGTATTCACAAAATATAATATAAAATAGCAAAAAAAAGTAAAATAAAACGCAGCATGTTACAAACAAAAATTTTTTATTCACAAAAAAAAATTCACGAGGAAGGAGTATAATATGACAGTAGAGTTCTTATTTTTTGCAATCGTAATAAAGTCGTAATAAATAAACACAATCAATCATAACAAAAAACATAATAATCGATCGACTAGCAAAAAGAATAAATAAATTATGTAATTTGCACTCCATTTACGTAACAACAACACGTAGCTAGATATGTGTACACGCTTATAATAATCAATCACAACTATTTACTATCCGTCAAAAAATGAAGGTAAACCCTGACACCTCATATCAAAAACCCTATACTCATGTTTGTCTTCAGGTGGCAGCACATACACAACAGTCCGCGGCTTCATCATCCGAGGTTCAGTAAAATCAACCGGAACCTCAATAAAAATCACCTCCTTCACAAATTCGATGGGAGACTCCAAATCATTAACTCCACTCAAACTAACACCAAAAGATGGCGCTACATTTACAGGTGACAAACTAACCATGCTCACACACCAACTCAACAACAAAACCTATAAAAAATTTAAAAAACAGAACTTAACCAATAATTCACAAAAGATCAATCTTTTTTTAAATACAAACTTACAAACGATAAAATCCCCATCACGACAACGTTATAAACCACCTTAATTAAATGATTAATAACTCATCAAATCGCCGAAAGGAAAAACCAGAAGCCCAATCACCCAATAAATCCATCCACAAAAAAAGCCTAATAATCAATCATACCACCACCAGCCAACCACCAAATAACTCAATAACCAAAAAAACCACAGCATTAAGCAACCCATCCATAAATATCAACACCCCAAATAAATTAGCATTTATTAAGCAACCCCACTTAAAACCCAATCTAAAACACATCGACAACTCAAACATCTCATCCCGATTACACAACCCCTTGTAAGTCTGTTTTCCTCTACATGCCCATATAACGATAAACATCAACAAACGCACCAAGAAATTGTCAACAAACCCAACCACTTAACTGCTCTACCCATAAAACACACACACAAATCCAAATCCGCATTAACCACCATCCCAAACTTTTAAATCAACGATTACTTCACCACCCAAAAGAACAAATCGACTCCCCCTCCCCCCACACCACTCAAAAAAGTACCTTAACCAACTACATATCAACATCCCATCAACTAAAATGACCCCCACAGAATTAATTACACTTTGCATAAATCGCACCCATCAATAACAACAAAAATATGCAAGTAGCTCGCGGCGGCACCCAACTTTCAAAAAAGGAAATTAAAATTTCCTCATGTCCTCTTCACGATTTAGATGAATAGACGACCAAGAAATCATTTTATTCAAACACAATCATTAATAAACAATAACTTAACGCATAAAATACGTAGCTAATACATTTACGTCATATTTATTATTACAAAAAAAATCAATAAACCCCACATATTTTTAAACACATTCACTCAATTCTTCGAACGTGGAAAATCTTTTGGATACCGGGAAACAGTTCCCGACTTGCTTACGTCCCGAAAATCCAAAAAGCCGGAATTTTGGGGACGGGTAAAAGAAAAAATTCAATTGATTTTTTCCAATGTTTTAACAAACTTTTAACTTTTATTTTCGGTCCATTTCAAACAAAAATTCTGAAATTTAAATTTACAAACTGAACCAAATTTACAAAAAAATAACAAAATCAGCTACGTAATAAAATATCCCACAAAAAAACTCCTCAATAAATTCAATAACACCATCTCCCTTTAATCACCAACCTAATAAATCGACAAAAAACCATAATCAAAATACAAACAAAAAATTCCAACAAATTCCACCCTTCACAATCCCATCCCAATTTCAATCATACCGTGTCAGGGACAAAAAAGCGTACAATCCAATTTTCAAAACAAAATTACATGACCTAAAAAAATACTACATCAGCTCCACATTCCAAATAAATAGTACAAAGCGGAAACAGCAACATTCTTCATCAAACGTCAAATAACAAATCTAAATCACATGAATATTCAAGTAACGTCTACAAAAGTGTACACCCACCCAACCAATTCATTAAATTACATGAATAACACACAACGTACAAAATCCCCCCAAAAAAACAGGTAGCTATAAAATCATAAAATTTCGAATATAAAGATGTTGTCACGTAATTGAATACGTTAAACCTGTCAAGTCAAACGATTTAAAAAAAGACATGTTTTAAAAAAACATGAGAAAATACGTTTCCTGTATAAAATTACAGACCATCGAACCGACACGACTTCCTCTCCTCGTAAAAATGCAAATAAAAAAACCCGTCAGTCAACAAAACACAACAACAACAACATAAAATCCTATCAATTTTTAACCCGTAATTACGAATCAATCAATACCGAAAAACAACTTGATCAATCGACAACAACCGCAGTAGCAAAAAAATAAACCTGCTAAACTGACCAGCACCCCATAATTACCCGCAACATTAATCCCCCATTAAATCTATCTACAGTCACGATTCTCCTCTCACGCGCGCAGCTACTCACAAACTCACGCTGACCCACTCGTTATCCCATCAACAACCAAAAAAAATAAAAATTACCCTGCCTTTATTTTCCTGACATTATGCATTCGAGTTACACGCGTTCTGTTTACAGATGAGTTACACAAGAGGCGTCATGTGTGTCCTGCTGAGAAGGAAATGATAAAGTAGACAAACAATTGGGTATACTTTACACTCTTTTTTTATTATTCACTCATATCTATTCACATTTTTTTTATTTTGGCATTTATGTGAAAATTTTTCACTGAAAAATTAACGTGACATTTAAACGTGGGAGAATTACATCCCATCTTTTTTATGCGCTTACCATTTCCACAGTTTGTCCGTCTGACATTTGAGGAGGACCCGTTGAGCTCTGTACACTTAATTTATTTATTTATTTTATCTACCCATTTATTTATTCCTTCTCCAACTTACATCGATACGTTCACACACCCGATAAAAAAGCCAATAAAAATAAACAAAAAATAAACAACCCAAAACCAACCCATCAAAATCCCCCCAAACACATTAGGCTCATAATCAATCACACATCAAAATAAATCATTAATCCAACTGATTAAAACAAACGACACCAACAATTCCAACATAAAATCTAAAATAAAATAACAAAACAAACAAGAAAAGACATTTTCTCACACAAATTAACACGAAAGCAAGCAAGTAACTTATTATGATAATTATTATATCACGTTGCCATGAGTTCAACATAACCTTAGAATTATTCCTTTTGGCCAAGAAACATGATCGTTATCTATCCTATCGTTATATTCGCCAACAACGAGTCATCCATCGAATACTAATTAATTTACCATTTAATTTAATTTAATTAATAACCCTCTTTACTAATTACCATGCCACCGATTTTAAAAAACCTCAAAATGTCAAAAATACTAACTGGATTAAAGACATTCGTGACGTTTTACTATCCTCAATATGAAAATAACCCAAACACCTTGTCCAATCCATCCAAATTTTGGTGACACCACAACAATTGCCCTTCAGACACACTCGCCATAAAAAAAAGTAATTTCTTTTCTCTCTCTCTCTAATGATTATAGTGCAGTGTGTCTCATTATAGTTTACCAATTTATTTCAATACACATAATATTTCGTGTGTGGCATTTTATACACGCATCAAGTCAAGTGAGTTTTTTTTTCTTCTTCTCTCTACACAATAATTCGTAATTGGACTCTCTGAAGCAAGTTCAAGTCAACCAAACAAAGAACGCAAATATAACAAACCTACTTGACTAACATAACGCAATAATTGACATTTTTTATGACATTCATTTCTTTTGATCCAATTACGATTGACAATTTGAATATTATATTATTATGTAGTTGCGATGCAGGTCGTCTTGTTTTTTTACGCATACACACGCGTCAACAAGAAGATGGGGCATTCTACTTGTCGTTTTTTTTCTCAATTTACGACGTACTTTTTTGTGGTTTTTTATTATGCCGTTTTTTTTTATTGCGGTTTTTTTTCATTTGGTTGATATTTATTCAACAATATTGTGTAAATATTTGCGTACAAATTTATGAACGAAATTGATAGGTTTTCTGGATTTGCATTTAAATGGGATGAGTAATAATTAGTAGATATCCAATTAAGCTCAATTTATGTACCTTCCAAAAACCTGGGATTCACGCACTAAAACTCATTTCTTGTACAAAAAAATACATATAATCTCGACAAAACTGGCTACATAATACATAAAAAAAATTCTTGTTTCGATGGTGACACACGGAAATACAGAAAAGTTACACACATTGTCCAAAATAGAAGAAGAAAGAATTTAGCACAATATTTGCATAGCTGATTGAGTGGCACGTGAAAATATTTTAATATAGCTCATTTTTCTCCCTTTTTAAATTATTCCTCACTCTTACGCATATCCTGCAGCCCCAACAGGAACGTTAGCGTACCTACATAAATATAAAAAATACCATGACAATAAACTCAAAAAAAATCCAAAGTAATAAAAATAATCCCCCGTTTTAAACACTCACCTATACCCAAAGTTGGCCCCCTCCTGCCCATCCGACTTTAAGAAATAGACAGTAGGCTTCTGAGTCACGGTCGGTCCAGGGCTATATTGACTGGAAATTTGATGTTGGCTCTTTTGAGGCAAAACATAAATCTTTGTCTTTGCAGCAGTACCCCCACCACCTTGAATAGCGACATTGTGCTTGTACAGCACAGGTGGTGGTCTGATAAACACGACTTGATCTCCAAGAGCAGTTCCAGGAACAGTCACTTGATGATTCACCATCTCGTTAATTATATCCGGAGCGTTCTTGCAGTAAACTTTGGCATCTCCAATTTGAGCACCTTCAGACCTGAGGTCTGCACACACTTTTGCGTAAAGTGCAAGCACATCTTGTTCTTCAGCGGGAGACAGGATACCAACACCAGCGTTCGCAACTGAAGCGAACCCCAGTAGTAATATCTGTAAACAAAATAACTCTTAAAAACACATTCCAAAATTTATTAAGTTTCAATAAACCAACTACTCACCACAGCGTACTTCATGCTTTCGTCAAATTTCCAAAAAAAAACGAATAATTCTGAAAAAAAAAACAAAAACTGACTCTAAATTAAAAGCACAAAAACAACAAAAGAATACAAAACCAGTTATTTTCCTCCGTCATAAAAATTAGTCCAAAATATTGAATACGATTCCCACTTACATGAAAGAAAAAAATATAGGGCACAAGATCAAAGATAAATATATATATCCACTCCACACAACTAACAAAACTGATCAGACTCCTCCAACCACTCGATCCTTTTTAAACGACTAAACTAACCATCCCTCCACCAAACGTTATTTTTTTTTACTTTGAAAAAAAAGTGACAACAATATCTTATCTGCTACACACAAACCCGTATACTAATCAAATACTACACACACACACAAAAAAAAATAAGCACGTCACTACCGAAAAGGCCCTTATCATTATTATCATCATCATTCTTCATTGTCGTTCATCTTCGTGGTGATGGTCAAAATAAAAAAAGCAGTGAATAGTAGAAAAGGTGTATACATGGCGGTAGCAATATGTTGTTTAAGGGCCCTTCTCTATCAAACAGAGACGAGGAAATCTACCTACATACTCCAAATTAAAATGGCACCACTTCATAATATAATCACAAGACGTGTCCACTCAAACGATTCTCAAATGCGTGTGTATACGATGCTCGTCACAGATATATATAATAAAATAAAAGAGTGTAAACATAAATACAAGCTGTTAAACGAACAAATTATTTAGCCATTTAAAATATATAGATACATTTCGCCCAATTTCTAGAATAATAACAAAATAAAAAGTTTCTTATCCACGCGGTTGGCAAGACGATAACTATCAAACTATCAAACTAAACATGATTATGTAATTTGCTCAGGTGCTATGGAGATAACAACAAAATTGGGTCATAGATATATAATAAAAAAAACAGTGTAAACATAAATACAAGCTGTTAAACGAACAAATTATTTAGCCATTTAAAATATATATAAACATTTCGCCCAATTTCTAGAGAATAATAACAAAAAATATAAAAAGTTTCTTATCCACGCGGTTGGCAAGACGATAACTATCAAACTAAACATGATTATGTAATTTGCTCAGGTGCTATGGAGATAACAACAAAATTGGGGTGCATTGATTTTTAAAGAAAAAAAACATTTAAAAAATAGTTGACAATAAGTGTTATTTGTCAATGTGTAAGAAGTTTGCATTTTCATATAAACTTTTCATGACAAATGACAAATTTTTCACACGTGACTTTGGTGACAAGTTAAAAAAGGATACCACATTTGTTAATGAAAAGAACAATTAAAAAAGCACTCTCAAATAATTGTTTTCGTCATTCTAATTTCCAACCTGTGACAGCAAATTGACATTGACATTTTCCAACAACTCAAATGCGTAATAAAAAAGAATTCCTCAACTTCACACTTGCTGCCACATCATCATCACCCGTTTAAATCATTTCACAACCATCCCTCAATTTAAATCATTTAAATAACAATGCAAAAATACCAAAAACACAAATGACTTTCAAACGTCAGTAGCTGCCAAAAAAACACACTGATCTCATTAACACAAATCAAATCCCAATTCCCATCTAAATTTGACTCCGTGAGAATTCAAATCACAACCAAAAATTAATGACGTAAAAAAGCTCAAATAAAAGTCAATAAAATCATGTAACAAAAAATGAACATATCAATTCACATATGATTTTTACAAATATTTTATGTCCGTAAAAAAACGAGGAGCGGTCAATTACGCAACCACCCCCTTTTTTGATTTAAAATCTTATTTCTTCTGAAAGTGAAATGTTTGCAAAGGCGGACTATAAATTACAGCTTACATTACGTATGCCCATATTAATACCTTTTCTCTCCTTTCATCAACCCCCCCTTCAAAAAACACTCCATTGTCCATTGTCACCCATTATCACCCTAAACACCACCACCAGAATTCCACAACATACATGAGAATAGGTAACTAACCCTGATCTATTAATTGTACCAAAAATCAAACGATTAATGCAATGGTACTTGATGCACACCCAACCAACAACCCCAAATAACATTAACAACTTTATTTTTTTATAGCCCAGCTACTCATAATAATATTCAATTATTTAACTATTTTTCTGCACAATGATTCGTTGATGATCCCTCAATGCTGTGTTTAAGGGTGTGTCCCTGAATCCACATATCTCCTCCATTGTCACTCACTTATCTCAAATGGACATATATATTCTTTCTTAAAAACCATATCATTTTATGGATACTTTTATACAATTGTATGTGCCCTTCTCTTTTGTTCAACTTTTTATTTTTTTTCCAATTCTGAACTATATAGCTGAAGAGCACACACATTCATTTACCTGTCCACCGTGTCAAATGTCAGACATATCTCGAGTAAAAAGCTGCTACAAACCCATATCGTCGGAGGCAACAACAAACTGATGATAAAAAAAATAAGAATCCATATTCATAAACCGCAACCCATTCCATGTAACATGACGGTTTTATTGCACGTTTAATCTTTAATTGGTCGTTCAGCGCAAAAGCTTTTTTTTCTATGCATTTCTAATCAATTCTTAATTCGTAGATTAATAGCGTTATTAAGATTGTGAGGAATTAAAACGTTTTGTTAACGCCGTTGTTGTACCATTTTGTTTACCAACTTGTTCATAAGTTTTGTTCTTGACATGTTGATAGTACGTTGCTTGTGGCTCGCTCGCAAGAGATTTAATTATTACTGCAAAATGTATGCTCAAAATGTTACGAATGCAACAATTTATATTTTTATAAATAAAATTCAAAAAATAAAAGCATTTTAATTCTCGATAAAGTTGAGACGATAAAAAAATACAAACAATTTTTTTTAAACATCCACTTCTCATCAACTTTTCCCCACCGACAAACACACAAACACGACGAATTCATATTCATGAGCTACCCCAAACCATACGTAAAACTTCCAGTTAAGAAAAAACAAGACAGAAAGAGGTGATCAAGATATCACCCAAAAAAAACCTGTCCATGATGATGTACAGGTCCACACGTGACAAAACACACAATCCCTTTTAGTAAAATATCAATTCCCACATTAGTGTAGATTACCAGACTCTGGTAACCAGGAGACCTTCCTGTACCCAAAAAAGCACAAAATTTGACGAAGCTTTTAATTAATTTCTTTTAAATATCAGCTATTCATGTTTTAATAGTCTCATTAGGAAACTAACCAAATCAATCTAACACTATAATATACTTTGTCGATTATCTCGGCAATCTCACCATTCCAAACTTTTTTTTATGCACCTGTACAAAAACTAATTAATCTCCATTGTTTGATTGACAAGTACAAAACACTCGTGTACCTATGCACACATGTGTGTATACAAACCATACTTTGTCCATCAACCATTTCATCAACTTTTTAAACCAAACCCGCTAAAATAAATTATAAAGTGGACTCAAATGATATTGAAAAGTACCTCTCACAAATGCTCAAGTATCCCCAATGAACTCACACTTACGGCGATATAATGTCGCGTTAAAAAAACACCTCGCGCAAACCACACAAAAAAAACCATTCAATGATGAGTAGAAAAACGCTATTAATTCAAATTGTCGTTGACAATCAGATGGTTATCGTTGAAAAAAAATCCTCTAAAAGTGCATTATGCACATCAAAATTACACGTTATTTTACGTTGTCGTGTAGATTCACATCTCTTTTGATAAAGTTGTTATAGTGACGATGGGGTGTTGTTGGATGCTAATTTACGTAACGCTTATCATGTGACAAGCTATATAGTGTTCTTGTTAAAATGAAGATGCGAAAATTGTTAAGCGTGACAGTTTAACAACCAGATTATTAGACAGTTTTTCGTTGTTATTTTTTCAATGTTACAAAAGTTATGAAATTTGATAAGTTTAAACAACGTAACTAATTTCTTTTACATTTTGTTGACCCACATCATAATTTTTAATCATACAAATTAGATTTAAATCGTTGTGGCAACAATAGTATCAGATTATGAACATGAGTGGACAAGAACCAGGTGATATGTTG
>JAITYZ010001596.1:0-25447 GCA_027744595.1 Paronellides praefectus | reverse complement strand
CAATAATTAACTTGAAAACACTACTTTTTAGTATTCTTTGTACAATACACCCGGCTATAATTTTAGACAGGCTAAATTTTCAATTTTCCCTCCATTTCTAACGGCTATAAATATAGACGGCTATAATTATGAACAGGCTATAAATTTGGATTTTACGGTATACTCTCACAAAAGGAGAGGGGCAGTCTTAAACATCAACAAATAGAGGAGAACAAGAGAAAGATCAAAGGAGACGCAAAAGAAGTAAATATCATTGTTTTCATTGTTTCCTCTAATTTTCTTTCTATTATTTTCTTCCATTTTTCATTACACGCTTTAACCTGTCTTTTCTTGAGGAAAAAAAGGAAAGAAATTATCATCATCAAATTGAAACTTCATCAAGCATTCTGTCTTGTTTTACTGAAACCTCTTGACTTGTTTATGCCGACCGCTGAAACATTGTCTGTTCTTTACTAGGAAAACGTACCATATAGAGAGGTACACAGACGTAAATGCATGCATGAACAAGGAGTGTATTTACATTTTGAAGAATCGGTATAAAATCCTTTGAAAAAAGAAAAATCAACTGCATCATCATCATCATCATCACCACCACCAAATTTTCTGTTTTCAGCAGTTAAAACAGTAGGTAATGCATGAAAGTTCACCACAAAACTGTGTTTAGCGCTAGAATTAATTCATGTACCAAAAAAAGTGCGTTAAATGGTGTGCTCGCCCTTGTAGTAACCAGCATATTGCATCACCACCAGTCGTCATCGGTCCGTCGTTGTCGGTATTTTCATTTTAAAGCACACTTTTTCTTCGAAAAAAGAGAGACTCAATGAGTTGTTTTTAAGCTTGTAAAAGGGTTACAACAGTGCACAATGACGATGATGGGATGGAAAACATAAATAGCTCTGGAGAAGAGTTGTTGTAGTTGTTGTTGTCCTGAGAGGAAGACTGAGCTGAGGTAATCGACAACCAACTGGGGACGCCCTGGTGCGCATAATATTTCCTGACTTAATTAATTTAGCCTGTAGCCAAAATACATAGGGAAATGGTCCATATTGGAAGAAGCAAAATAAGAAGAAGAAGAAGAGAAGGAGAAAATACAACCTTTATCAAATCCAAGACTTGCATCACTAATAATAAGCGTGGTATGTGTATTTACAACAAGGCAATCTACACGCAATAAGATAAGTGGTTTCCATAAGATGATGATGATGTGTGTATATGCAACAAGCATGGATTTTTCTGGGTTAATTTATTATGATTACAGAAACAAGGGAAAGGAAGAAATATAGTGCGTGTGTACAATAAAGGCCGTGTATGATAATGAAGTTGATTTAAAGGAGAGAGAGAGAAAAAAAAAGTAAAAAGTTACATCCCTTCTGAACCGGCTCCGTCAGACATGCCATCTTTCATCTCTTCGTCATCTCGGTCAGTGGTCATGTCACGAGGTGACCCGGTTTTGGATGAAAGCTGATCCCCTTCCGGTTCTGACGAGCTACGTGGTGAGTCGACACTGCCACTATGATGCTGATGATGTTCCACTCCTCCACTCCCAAGTGATGACTGGTGATGGTTGTGGTGAAGGAGGTTTTTTACTGAGGAGCCGTTTGTCTCCGACAGCTCCCTGTCTGAATTCCTTTTCTGACTTTCGTTACTACTCCCATGGTAGTCTGTGAAAGCAATTAAAGGAACACAATATTAAGCTTAATACATTTTTTTTTCTATTTACTTTTTACTCGTAAACATTTTTGGAGTGCATAGATGTGTTTTTGGTATAAATATATATAGGTATGCATTATGAAGGATAAGAGGAATGTGAAAAAATGTATCATGAAATGACAAAGTCAATGCTCATCCAAACCCAATCCTCATTGAATGCTCTCCCAAATCCCAATGTCTATTAACGCTTTGAATCCTTTTTTTTAATCATTTTACAAGACCCGAAAGTTCACTTAATTTAAACCTTGTGATTGACTAGTCATTCCCTAACATGTAGGCATTCTTGTTCGATATAGCATTGTTTTAGTGGAAGTTGGACACGATGTCGTCTCAATTTTCCACAAGAGACAAAAGAAATAAGTACAAGATGATGTAATTGACTTGAGAGTGAAGGTGTGTGTGTGTGTTGTGAAAAAACGTATGGCTCAGGTGAGTAGTGATAATAATAATGATCCTATCCTACCAGCAAAGATGCCAGACTCCACGAAAGACAAGAAGGAGAGGAGCCGTTGTGATGACTGATTTCGTTCTCTGAAAAGACAACCTTTTGTACTTTCATTGAGAGAGAGAGAGAGAGAGAGACGACGGAGCAGAGATAGAGGTGTGATTTGCTTCTTTACTACCACTTTTACACATTTACCGTGTGTGCGCACCATAATATCCATAATAACTACTTATACACCTCGTATAATGTACATATTTACGCATTGGAAATATTTTGTTTTTCCTGTCATTAGTTCTGTCCTATTTTGTCTACCCACCTTTACAGGTATAAAGAAAAGCTTATATACTCTGTTTTAAAAAAACACTCTTTTTCCCCTTTACTTTAAAACAAAGTTTTCCAAGTCAGTCAGAAAAGAGCTACAATTCGATTAGTGAATGAATCAGAGAGAGAGAGAGAGACGAGCTGTTGCGCACACACAGCGTTTGTGCCTGCTCTCTCTGTAGTAAAATTCATGGGAGCTTCTCTACTCTCCTCTTAGAGAGCCGAGCTTCTTCTCTCTACTCAGGTGAGGAGACAGACGGGACATGATCGATAAGGACCAACAAGACCCATCCATTAGAAAAGACTTTATAATATTAATACGTGTACCTATCTGTGTCTCCTGGCTCAACAAAAAAATCATCCTTTATCTCTCTACGCTTCAACTAATCATTGTTTACAATATAATTCACTTCACAAGCACATTATAATCTTTGGTCGGAAAAAATGTATTATTTTTGCTTTTATTTTTATTTACTGCCAACTTTCCTCATGTTGACTTGAAGCATGCTCCAAGAAAAAGAAGGAAAAAAACTTGTGTGTGAGAGCACACATACGACAATGATATGACAAACATGCACGAATACTACTATCGACATATATTATTATTATTTATTGTTATATATTTTTTCTTCTTCTTTTTCTTTCGCCCGAGAGCAGCTTCTATAAGCTCAAGTTTGCTACTTTTCTCGTCATCTTATTAAGAATACATTATGCATAATAAGAGTATTATGTATTATTATTAGGTAGTAACAACTGAATGGTAATTTTGAGGGTGGATCGTGTTTTTGAAAAAAAAACCTTCTGCTGCTTATTTTTTTATAATGTGATGATGATGTGACGATGAGAAGCTCAAATAATTTGATATCCAGCTCGCATCTCTCTCTCTCTCTCTACCAGTTGCACTGTATATATTTATGTATTTAATTTACCCACGGCATGTTCACCTCTTGTGTAAAACAAGCTTTTACTCAAGTTGTGCAAGCTTAGTGAGAAATTGAAAACACCCATAAAATCATTGATGAATACCACCTAAAAACCCTTCTGGTTTGTCATGATAGGCAATAATAATAATGAGGTTTATTTAAATTGTCTGCTTTTTTGGGTGGCTCTTCTCTGCTCTCTTCTGTTAAACTTGTTAGTGTACGTCCATCCACACCACTACTACTACTACTTGATCAAGATTAGTGTCTTCTCTCCTTTTCTTGACCACTCCATTTTCTCCAGTTTTATTTATTCTTTCTTAATAAGTAAATATCAGACATCCAATCACGATAATAAATTTTCTTTGTACCTATTTTTTTACTCGAATTTGTATTTTAACTCTTTTTCTTCTCTCTCTCATCGGCCAAATAGAGAGACACTTTAAAGTGAAATCAGACAAGATTACAACTACCGTACTCAACTAAAAACAAGAGAATGAACACTTTTTTCTTCTGTAAATCTGATTTTCCAAAACATGCACAGAAAAAAAGGAGTTTTTACTTTTTTCTAATAAAAAAGTAGTAATGGATTCAATTTTGTTTTGTACATAACATGCCTATTATAATATAACTACTGCTCTTTTCTTGGTTTATTATTTGAAAAATGGAATCGATTAAGAATTTTTCGGTTCGGCCCATCTGTATACAGATGTGATGACCACAAAATGATTTGAAGAAAACCAGAGAAGGACATTAGCAAAGGATTGTCAAGCCATACATCATTTGGCTGCTGACTTGAAGAAAAAAAGTTGGTTGGTGGTATTTTATTTGCTGTTGTGTAAATGTACAAAAAAAGTGTTCATTCTCCACATTACATTACATATATATATTACATTACATATATTATTATTACCATTACCACCACCACTTTGGCAGATCAAAACAAGCACCACAAAGTTTATAAAAACTGCTCATTTTGTACACAGGTAAATGTGTATTGTTTTCTCGGTAGCAATTTAATGGTCAGTAAAATTATGATAATGATTACGGTGATGATGAGCCGTCGTTTTTCTTGTAAAAAGTGTGTAGCTATGTAATAAGAAGAGTGAGAAAATGAGAGTCACAGTCAGCAAGGTAGATAGAGAGAGAGACACACAACAGCAATTCTCGTTTTCACCATTTTCTATCATCAAGCCGACAAGACGGTCTTTGTTAATAAGGGGAACTGGCTTTTTTCGATACCGACCACATTGTACCAAAAAAATATTATAAAAATTGTAACTTGTATATCATCATATTACGTTGAGAAAAATGATTATCATAATATTATTTGCTCATCTAATAAAAGAGGGTTAGCAGATAAAACAAATGTAGTAGTACAAAAAATATATATAATATGTTATACATTATGACGCATATAATAGCATATTATTATTTATTACCTTATTCAATTGCCACTATCCCCACAAAAAAATAATATATAATGCGTGATTTCCTACACACAGACAAAATATACCCACAAAAAAGAAGAGACTGCAAGTAATTTACTTACTTTATTGTACATTATCGAATTGTGTGGATTATTACGGTTGGTTTGTGATGTTATTATGATGGAATGATGGATGTATTATTTGTATAATATTCTGTGTCTTTTTTAGGGGAAAAATATTTCACACAGAAGCAAAAGAACAAACAAAAAAGTGTATACAAAATATATCATCAATGTGTTTATTTTATCAATTTTGACCATTACATCAGAAAAAAACACAAAAACCACCTTTTTACAAATAAACGAATAAAAAAAGTCATCATCATCATCAAAAGAACAAAGTAGGAAACCAGAAGAAAAAAATTGTATTGTCATAACACGTACGAGAGACGTTCAATAATGGTAATTTTCAGGTAAACAGGATTATGGTTACTACATTATATTCATTCAAGAAAAATGAACATCTGAGTGGATTGGCTACGTATATATACCAGACATCCGTCATGTGAAAAAAACAACTAGGTAAATACACTTGTAAAATCTATATTGAAATGTAATAATAATGAGTTTGCGATGAGAGGGGACAAGAGTCAGAGCAGAGGATTGATTGTTTCCACACATTATATTCTATTAGAATATTATTATTTATTATTCTTGCCTACAATGTTTTTTATATCATAATCCTTGTCATTTGAAGAGTATTATGTCCATATAATGTACACATAATATATGACATAACACATTATACTAGTTCATCTCTCTCACTGACACATTCAAAAATTACCAAAGTGCTGGTCAACCAAGCAAGACAAATAATGTAACAATTTTTACTTGAAAAAAAAGAGTCAAAACCTCAAGTGACTGAGCAGAGTCTAGCCAGTTGAGCAGGTAATCTATCTGCAGAGAAGAGCAAGAACAGGACGACTAAAAGCATGACATAAGACGTGTGATAATACTTGTACTATGAATAAGAAAAATGATATAAGTAATCAAATGAACTACTACTTTTACTGCTATTACAATTATTATTATTATTATTACTACCAGTAGCCATGTACTTCGCTGTAATAACAACTTCTTTATAAAATAATAATAATAATGACCTGATACGGATAATCTATTAGCAGAAGCTGCAAACAGCAATTTTATCACCATTTTACAACAAGAAGTTTGAAACTTAAAGATTTGCGAGTGAAAAAAAATCCATTTACACCTGCCTAAAAAGATTGCGTATCATATCAGACACATTCACACAGTCTCACAACAGCAGAGCAGAGAGAGACGCCTTTTGCTGCTGTAAGTAGTATGCATGCACACTTATCTGCGTCCTTCGTTTTTTACACTTAAAACCATATTGGATAAGTCGTTTATGAACAAAAGCTTGCAAGTCCGTCGTCGTAGTCGTCGTCGACGTTCACGATGATTGTGATGATGATGTGATGGCAAAGAAAATTGAGGTTGCATGATGATGATCATCATCATCATAACAAACCACCACAAGAGTAATTGCATTGCAAGCTTATTCAGGTGCAAGTAAGCCGAGCTAAATAAAGTAGTTTTACTATCGTAATGTATGTAAGTAATAATAATAATAGTAATACCTATAAAGCGACAAGGGATGTGCATGTAAGCATGGATAATATGGCTTTTGCACTTGATATTATTACAAAAATCACTTTGCTATTATCTTGTTGCTTCCAATCCAACTGATCAAAACTAAAAAACAAGCACAAGCTGGTTTTTATGTATAAAAAATATATAAATATATTCGTGTATTTTATTAAAGAATAAATGTTTTTAGTAGTCGCTAGTTTTTTACCTTATTTTTTTACTAAATTTGATTGATGTGTTTTCACTTCCTCAAATTCACACAGCAATAAATAATCTAGATTGGTTTTTATGAGAATTATTTCTGCACCTGATCAACTGTAAAAAAAGAAAAAAAAGAAAATAGCCAATTGAACCTCCTAAAATAGTATAGAAATAATGGTAAAATATATGTAAGTATATTATGGTAATAATGGTGGTGTGGTGCGCGCAAAAGAGAAAAAGCATTTTTGTCATTTTGTCGGTAATGCTTTGTACGTGAACTGATTTAAAAAGAATTACAAAAGTTTACCATTTTTACGGTATGATTCATGTATTTTTTTATTCTCTCAATTGTCAACTCGTAAAATTACATGCACGTTTTGAAGATAATTCTAAGAGCAAGATCAGCACACGAATTCAAGTTTTTTTTATTTAAAAATGAAATAAGATCATACCAATATACATATACTTTTGTATGTATATATTTTTTCTTTTGAGGAGGAACTATGAATTTAGTTTAAATGATTTAAAATTGTGTTTTGAATAGTTGGTTTGTGAAATTGCAAAAAGAAGCGTTGTTGGTGGTGGTTGGTTTTACATGGTTCATTATTTATTTATTTAGCATGCAGGATCCTGCGATTCGCGATCAGCATAATTGCTATTAAGAAAGATTGAATAAAGGCGTAGGTAGGCAAGACAAATAAATCACAGGTGTGCACGACTGCGGCTGTCAGCCGTAAACGCTGTGACGCTACAACAACTGTCACTAATAAAAATAAAACCAACTATTTGCAAGGGGAAAAAGTGACGATCATCCTCCTCCTCCTTGTCGACAGAAACAATAATACAGTTTTCTCCACTGAAGCATGAATCAATAAGATTTTTTTTGCTGTTTGCTTACTGCATGCATAACAACTTTGTAAGTATGCGCTAAATGCAGTAAATAAGCAATTTAAAAATTGCCAAAGAGTGTGTAACTGTAATTTATCCATTAATGCAGTAAAAATTGTAATGCAGTGACAATTTGCAACCCAAAATCTATTAGAGCGCAATTTTTGCTGCGGTTTACAAAAATTAACTGTGTGTTCATTGCTCAAGTTTATTTGTGTCCTCGAATAAAGTAGATTAGACTACAAAAGTCAAAAGAGGGTCGTAGTGGTTAAAAATGTATAATAATAGGTATATATATTATGTATGCCTACCCACATTTATATACCTACAATCATGAAAAGCTATTTAAAAAAGGACTTCGTGCTCTGTGTTTAGTTTATAAGCAGACAAAAATTAGACAGCAAACAACCATTTAAGTTATTGGTTAAAAAATAGTGATTAGTTACGTACGTTCCTATGTTTCTCTCTCTCTCTCTCTCTCTTTAAGAATGCCTTGCTCGAGATAGTACGAGCCAAACCATGAGTAATTTTTTTCATAACAATTTAACCAATTAGTTTAAACAATGTGTTTCATATGTTGGTATAATCTGACAAGCACAAAACTCTTTATTTTTTTGCAGCTGATCATAGTATTATGATTGCATCAGTTCAATTAAGTATAAAAATGTCTAATATTTTTTGTGGTAATTTACCTATTTTCCATAATTCATGCATCATTCATAACCTGTTACCGACGACGAACAAAGGTGTATTATGATAAATGCAGTATCGACAAAGGTATAATAATGGAAAACCTCCTGCGCCACGCACAAACTCCCACAGCTTCAGTTTTGCTGCATGCATTACTATTCCATTATTATTATCCTTCTACAAAATTCGTCTTCAGCTTGTCCATAACAATTAGGATTAGCTGAGAGAGACGTAGTGAAGGAAAAATGAGCCAACACATAAGATAAAAACTAATAAATAAAATGGCACTTGTTGGTGTTGCCCTACACAGAAAACTATTTTTTTAACAATCGTTTAACTGTCATTCGACATGTCTTATTTTATGAATCCATAATATATAAAAAAACCTATATTATGGTATTCTCATGCAGGATTCCACGTTTTTATCATCATTATTATAATAATAAGCGCGTTCTCTATGGTTTTTGGTGTGTAGAACAAGAGTCAGTGTGAGTACTCAATACAGTGTGTTTTGTGTTCGTGGTTAATCGTGGGATCTTCAAGGTTAACTGATACTGAGTGATGGAATGATGACTAATTATGGAATTCATTTATGTTCTTGCTGATTGCTAGTTACTGACCAAAATCTCAACCAACAACATCAACTTCCTAATTAGCTACGTTATTATATATCAGCCGCTGTATAATATACATACATACAAAAATATATTGTAAAGCTTATTATGTATTTACGTTATTATATATCAGCCGCTGTATAATATACATACATACAAAAATATATTGTAAAGCTGGTACTTATTTTTTGAGTTTTATACATTTTTTATCCATATTTTTCGCCATTTTTCTATCATTATATATTACGAACGATATTAAACGTTAATTTTCTTTAATTTGCGTCTCATATGAGTAATTTTACAGAGAGAGAGGGAAAAAAATCCCAGTAAAATATGAGATCTTTTTAGGTATAATTTTAAATGAGATATTTGCAACCTTTTAGCCAAGGAAATTATTATGTATTTTTTTCAGCAAAAACGTAAATCTCTTTTTCAAGCGTACATACATACATACCTCTAGGTACATACATACTAAACATAATGCAAAATAAATAATAAATAATTCATAATTTTCTTTAAAATGGTTAAATAGGCGTTTATGCTGGTTCATTAGTTAATGTAAAAGTTAAATGAAATTGGTGGTTTCAAAATACCAACTCTCAGGTAATTTCGTGATGTTAGAATTACAACGTGAGCGTGCGTGTTAGTCGGCAACTTCAGACAAGAATTTTTGAATACACTACCCCAACAGAAAAATATCATATATGTACTTGTTGTGTTATAATATATTATATTTTTTAATATTATTATATAGTCTAGTTAGTTGTTTTATGACTGCAGTGTACATAGCTGCTAATTCTGCTTCCTACAATAAAAATAAAACCTTGAAAGCTCTGTACAATTATCCGTCACAAAAAAATGTATTTCTCATCAGGTTAATTACAAATTTGGAAATAAAAAACGATTTGGGTAAAAATTTCAACTAGTGCAAGTGCAAAATAACTCTCATATTAGCTTTATACTCACGTACGTAACCCTGCTGTATAATATTTTTTTACCGCAATAAATATATATTATACGATGTATATATACCTATTCATATAACGTCACTCTTTTTTTTGCTTCTTGCAGAACACTATTAGGATTTCATTCATTATTTAAAAAAGCACTTCCAGTAGTGCATATACATAGATGTATCGCTTCAAAAAACAATGCAATTTGAGTGCAAAAAAATCATTAACTGATTTAACCAATAAAAGAGAACAGAGAGCTTCTTTAAACAGTCTCATCTCATAATACACAATCTTTCATAAACTCATTTTCTCATGATTGATACCTCAGCAACCTTCGCTCAACAAACCATCAAACCAACAAAAAAAAGTAGCCCATGATGCATGAACTCGAACTGTGATGATGATAATGTACGCGGGGAGAGAGAGAGAGAGAGAATGCATAAGAGCAGCCAAGAAAGTCCGAAGAGATGATAATGTGATATTAATAACGTAGTTCACTGTAATCATCATACATAAATTGTTATATACATGTACATAATGGAGCAATAAAAGAAAAAAAGGCAAGAGAACCGAATAAAATCGCCAGGCGCCAGGGAAGACACTCTTTTGCTACGGTGGATGCATCGTCATGAGATAGATACATTCATTAAGTATGAAGGTAGGCATGTATTTATTTACTATGTGCCTCTCGGAAAATCATCCTCTGCTGCTGCTGCTGCCTCCACTAAATTTATATATTACGCAAGAGTGTGTATATAGTTATGTGATGTGTATGCCAACATGCCAAAGATGCTTTTTGCCTACTCATTCCTCACACAAGACAACAAGCCACCCTTGAGAACACTAACACCATTAAATGAGCCGTGGCAAGTATAATACAGCCGACAAGGAGACTACTACTATTTACTACCAACCAAAAAAAGAACAAGCGAGAGAGGGAAAAGAGATTCAACGATGTTGTGGGTTTTTAGCCAGAGAGAGGGAGAGAGAGACAAGGTGTGAAGCGTTGCGTTGAAGAAATATCATCATCCTCCTCCTCCTCCTCAATCCTCTTCACTATCTTCCTTATTATTATTATTACATTTTAAAATAGAAATTACTCTGTTAAAAAAATGCAGAACAAGAAGAAGAGGAGAAAAAAAAGTAATTGTGGAGAATTTTTGCTCCGAAAATCATTAAAAAACTGACTGATATTCTGACTGCTGACGAGTCAGGTTGGTTGGTTGTTTAATGGAACAAGATAGTAAAAAAAGCTCTCTTTTATTTGTTCCTTTTTCACCTTTTATCTCTCAAAATGAGAGAGACGCAAAGTGTATTATTAGTTAAGCCTAAATGAAGAATATATGAGAAATATAACCATGAAAAAAACGACAATGGAAATTATTATATGATGATTATTACTACACTCATTTTTATCCCCATAATATGACGTATTACTACTTAAGCTAAGCATCAATAATGGTAATAATACCACCCTTTAACAGAATTATCCAAGAACATGAAAGTTAGGGAAACATGAAGAAAAATGAATTGAGTGAAGGAGAAAGAGAGAGAGAAGGAAGAAGAAGAAAAAAATTAATACTACCTTCATCAAGTTCATCATATTACCATTAGTATTATTATTATTACTATTAACAGCAGCATCCAACATGATGTCAGCCTTTCGCAATGGTTTTATCATCAGACCAATTACAGGGATAATGGATAAGGTCATCTAAAGAGATTTATTCCGCTCATTCATCATCTTGCGTATTAACAACAAGCAAACCCCTCCTGCATTGTAATGTTTTACCCTCTTCACTATAGCTATATAATAGTGTTCACTCTCACTGTGAATCTGAACACGTTAAAAAGTACTTGACAACTTATAAAGCGTGTGATGATGCTGATGGTGCGATGATGGTAATATGAACATAGTGGCTAGAAACTGCTGCTGCTGTTGAGCTTATATTGCTTCCACCACCTTTTAGACCGGCATATCGTTTTTGTTTTGTGTAAGTTATGTTTGTATGTATATATATTATCACACCCTTTCATTATTCAATTCATTTATCTAATTTATTTTTGTAGAACAGATTCAAGAGGATCGATTTCTTATGGAGTTGAGTACAGTGAAATGGAGTGTGTACATTATAAATGTACCTATGTATTTCCATTGTAAATCAAGCACCTCAAACAACAACAAAAAAATAAATAAATTTTATAATCTGACGAAGCAGGCTCATTTTTTTACCCATCCCAACTATCCCATCATCATCATCGTCATCATCATCATCATGAGGTCTTCGAGAAAATTAACGGTGGATGACTTGGTTAAATTTGTAAATCAACCCTCTCTCTGTGTAGTGTACAGAGAGAAGAGAGAGAGAGACGCATCAATCCATTTTTATATTGGTTTTTTTTGTTTATAAATTAAATGATGTATTATCAACAGTGCTCTCTAGCTTCGACCCCATTATATTGATTAATACATGATAATATTATATTACAAAGTGAGGAGATGAAGGGTTTGTTGTGTAGCAAAAAGGAATTGTTATTATGATTATTAGTTTTCATTCTAATTATCCTTATCATCGTCACTGTTATTTCAATAAAAAAGGTTAGTTTAAGATGAAGTGTTGATTACACGGTTGATGAGCTATATATTTTATGAATAAACAGTTATATTAAAAAATATGCATAATGATTATAAACTGTTTAAAATAGGATATGTATGTATATTAATAGTTATGATAACATTATTAGTTTGACTATATTTTTTGTAATTAATACAAGGTTTGCCATCTCATGTTGTTGTGAAAGCAAATCCAAAAGTATAATGTATGTATATATTAAGGTAGGTAGACAATATTTAATATCACACTTTTTAATCTCCACACAGACTAATTTAGTTTCATGGCAGTGTTATCAGGATGATGATGATGTCTTTTGAAGAGACATTAGCATTCAAAACAATTATTTTTAATATAATTTTAGTATTCTATTAACAGACTCTAATTATAATAATATTGTAATATTGTGTGATGAGTCAGTAGATCAACAGAGTCATGGTGTTGTAGTGCTAGCATCACAATAATAGTGAAGCTATAAACTTGATTGAACATTGCATATATTCTTATTACATATTATTCATTGTGCAGGGCACAGAGAGAAGAGTGAGTGATAGTAAAGTGATGATAAAAGTATTACTATTACTACTGATCTAGTAAAACGAAATAAAAGAGTGCCTTCATCGCATCAGCATAATGTCGGTCGTGTGATGAAGGGAAAATTTTTGCTGATCTCATCATCTCAATTATACACGTTTCAAAGTACAATGGTACCAAAAAAAGTTGTTTTGAAATCCTGTATATCTACAGATTGGATCAAATAACGTCTCTCTTTGCACCGACAAATATAATTTAGATTTTTTTCAAATCCAATTAAACACTTTCTTTATACTTTCTCAGAGAGAGAGAGAGATGTGTAACGTTTCATCATCATTTACAACAGAGCTACACAGGTATGGGATATTTTCTGCAGCAGTCTCCACTAATCCTATCGCACGCAGCTTATTCTCTATACAATATACTTCTCTCACCATTTGACTGACAATGAGTTGCCCATTGCCCCTTTCAAAACATAAATGAATAATGTTTGCAAGCATTGATTAATACGAAATTATAGTGAACTGAATATAATGTTTACAGTTTATACCTTCTTCTTCTTTGCAACTAGTGAGGTAAGAGAGCTGTAATAACAACACACACACACAAATGAGGGCTCTTTTATTGATAATATATAGTACCTATGCTTTTGATATATAAATTCTCACATGTTTTCTCAAGTACGAAATAAGGTAGTTGTAGACGGCGAGACGGACATATGAAATTTTGTTAATTATATGTGGCGTGCTTTCATTAATTTTCAGCTCTCAATGCGTGACATGCTGCTCTGTAAGAAAAAGGGTTAAAAAAAGTGAAGGATTGCTGAATGACTGGTAACTTTTTTTGGAAACATTTTTTTACACAACAAACTTTACTTAATTCTTTCTAGATCCATCCGCTTTTTAATTCAACTATCTTAATCCAGTTCTGTTCAACTTGTACTCTGTGTGGTTATATGTTACCCAAATAAAATGTTATTATATATCTACTTATTATATTTACGAAGTATTCAAAAGTTTGAGATCATGCAGATCTGATTAAATCTAATTTTCTGAAATGTACCAGCTCATAAGTTTAATTAAGTTTTTGTACACACACTCATTCAGACAAGCATCAAAGTGTGTTACATGAATATAAAAAAACTGTCAGCATGAAATGCTCAACACCACCGTATTGTATGTGAATACTACATTAACTACTAAATATATTCAACAATTTCAAGCTTTAGCACAGGTTGTTGTGTACTATGCAAATGACTCGGATCGGAGGAGAATAGACTTTTCATGAAACTTTCGCAAGATTCCATTTGCGTGTATTTACTTTTGATTTCATACTCGATAGCATTCAAGCCATTTCTTTTTACAAATACGCTACGCTTACACAAAAAAATGCTGATAATTAAAATGTTTTCGCTAAGTAAAGTATTAATATTACCACTCTTGTTTAGACAAGTTAGCCATTTATAGTAGTCGAGATATATTACGCTTATCTAAAAATAAAAAATGTGTTCATTATTCCAGTTTAACAATTCACTCTGATTGATGAGTGCAAGTTTTGTTCCTTTTTCCTCAGAAGGTACAGGTGTAGGTACAGGTTACTTTTATTCGCAAGTGTGTATGTATGTATACACTACTGACCATCACCATTCCTTCTTAGATTACTTTATCAGCATCATTTTACAAGACTCTTCTTAGAACAGAAAAGTTGAGCTGACAGAAGTAGATTGGAAAGTATGACTGCACACACAATAACAATCAAAACAGCTACTTATAATACTCAGATTATCATATCATTCCCACTTGCTATCTATCTATTCAATTTGCTAAACTTCTCCTTATTCCGCCAAATGTATATGATATGATATAAAAATAAGAAAAAAATACGATATGATATGCACAACACTTTGATTTTTTTCATGTACTTGTAATCTTTTCTGCGTGCCAGGAAAAAGTTGGCAGGATGTTTTGGAGAAAAATTTCAGTGAAATCAAGAAAAATGTTGCTTTCGGAAAGCAATTTTTAGATATCTTTATTAAATGTCTTTTTTTTAAAGTAATCAATTTTTGTATTTTATTTTATGGCGATCCATTTTTGAATTAGTGAGTCGCGAATGAATAAAAGGACAGGATGTATCATTCCTCCCCACTAAGAAATAAAAGACACGACGCGTCTGACGAAAAATTAAGCCGATAATTGCAGTAATGAAATCGTGACAGGTAGCCTTAAATTGCTCTCCTGATACACATCTGCTCCCCTATTTTTCGCTCTCTGCAATAATGTATCAACTTTGAATTAAATAGTGAAAAAAAAGAAGTCATGTATACTTTTCAATGACTTGTGTGTGAGTAATAATCGTCAGTCAGCAAGGCACACACAGATATACATCATATAAATATTTACCATGAAAGGGGCTTTTGTTTTTTTGTACCAAAAAAACCTACCCTCTTTTATGTGCCATGTTGTAGTATAAACTTCATACCTACATAGGTATATATATTTTTTTAATCTTTTGCCATGTTTAGTGGCAACAAGTTTCAGGTTTGATATTTTATTAATTTTTTTTCAAAGTTAGTAGTTGCTCTCATATTTATGTAATCATAATAACACATGATTTCTCCACCAACAAAACTGACACGTAATTTATATAACGAAATGGTCTAAATGAATATACGTTTTTTTATGGCAGAATCATAAAACGACAGAAGATAATAATGGCATACACATATGTCTCTCTATATGTTATATACTTTAGTCGAGAGATGGTAAATGTTATAATATGCTTTTATATTTTGTGGGCTGTCCCAGCTTGATGCGTAAATTTTATATCTTCTGAGGTAAGAACACAGCGAAAGTAATTAATAATCATTATTATTGTTTAGCGTCAAATTTTGCTCCACTTGAAATGCCACACGTTCAAAAGCTTCCTCTCTCTCTCTCTTATTCTCTAATGATTATACGGTGTGGTTCCGCAGGATAAAAAAACAATAATTTGATACGGTAGTGGTAATGCTTTGGCTGCGGTATATATTTTGTGTGCAGCAACAACAATAACAACACGAAACCAATATAAAATGCTTTGATATATAATGATGATGAAACAATGAGTAATCATTTGTAACATTTTAGCAACTCGACATCAACTCATCAACAACAAATATGTTCACAGTAATGATTATTTTTTTTCGTCCATCTAATTCATTTAAACTTTTGATAATTTACGATAATTACAACAAAACATATGGCACTTAAGAAAAGTGTAGTGACCGTTTTTATTGAGGTTTACACAAGAGAGAGAGAGAAACAAATAAAAACTAACTTGGCTCATAATAATACGAATGATCACGAAATAGGAGAAGGAACCTGGGTAGATATATGTACATACATACATAGGTATATATTTTTTACCCTGCCCTGCTATAATAAGTAAAACCTGTCTGAAAAATAAAATATGAAATAAGGAGATCAACGACTTTGGGAATATGCATTATATGAGGGGAGTAATTACTCACTTATCACAATAACCATTCCATCAATTAACATTCCTCTCTGTGTGCAGCCCATAGTACAATTATTTTGCTAATTTCATATATAACGATAATTTGAGCATCAGAAAACTATTTAAAAATGCACACTTGAAAAAAAGTACCGTCACCATTCACCATTCACGGTCATCTAATATGCGTATATATGTACATAATGCATTCGTATATTGCCCCGTACACAATATGTACATATATTTCTATTATTTTTTTACACAAGCTGACTCAATGAGTGGCACTAATGTCTATGATGTTTAAACAGTTTGCCAAATTAGGAGCTACATTTGTCTACGCATTCATGCCTCATACAAGACAAAAAAACAAGTAATAATCAAATCTAATTCGAAGAAATAATTAAAATGCTCTCACACCGCCCTGGTTCACATTATCTAAATGAGTGTAGGCCAAACATTTTATCTACTACTGCAAGGTGTATAGAAACGTTCATGTCTGATGTATGTACACACATTTGTATCCAATTATCTCTCTCTCCCTCTTTCACATATACAAGAGGACCAACCAAGGTACTAAGGTATACATTTATCCAATGAGTCTGCTCCTTAAATGCCCTTTTTATATATACATGGATCTATGTACACTCGCTGGGCACCAGCATTGATGGTGACGAGGATGATGATGAAAGAAAAAAAATAGTTTAATGAAGTGATGCTTTAGATAGGAATGTATGTAAAAGTTTTCATCAAAAATACCTTAAATGACTGACTCAGCATAATGATGCTAAATGTTAATTGCATTTAACCTAATACGGTAACCTGAAGGAATTTTAAATTAGAACAGACGTGGACCACCATCACTACGAAAATGACCAGCCCATAAAAATGTGAAAATGACTTTGAAAACGATTCTTCTACCATGTATATATATATATTAAGTATATATTATATATATATTATGTGTAGCTAATATGTAGACAAAAAATAAACTTTTCTATTTCTATAATATTCTACGTTTTTGCTTGCTTGCACTTTGTTCTCTATATAAATACCGGCCACATCATCATCATTCATTAAAGCGGGCAAACACACACTTTTTTATACGACCAGAATTTACTTACGTGGTATGTAAGTATGCACTAATATTGCTATTATCTATTCTTTTGATTGTTATTGTGAAGTGCCAGTGAAAACGTGTCATTAAGAGTGGGCATCTTTCAAAGTGCACAAGACGTTTTTTTGCTGTCTCTGAAAAACAAAGATGAATGACGATGAAAGAAGGAGTATCATAATATGAGTATATAGCTTATTATATGTATGCAGAAGAGAGACTGTCTGCCTGCAGAGTACAAGGAGACCAGGGTGAATTGAAATACTCGCCGGTGGTGATGGTGGTGTGGTGTGGTGGGCTAGAAGAGACAGAAGACGTGCCTGCATTTATTTGTTAGTGTACTTAAGTTACAAGGTGAGAGCACCATTACTGATATTACGACAAAACAACCATTATTTGAATGTTTTAAATGATCCAATGAAGGTTTATCTAATCTTTGGAAAAGCTTTTTTCCTAAATTCTTCTCAGATATTACCTGAAAGCTTCATCATCATCATCACCGTCGTCTCAATCTTCTCCGCGTAATACTGGCTCGTACGAATGAAAAAATATTATTATTATGTTTGTATACTAAAGCTCGTTTGGTGTTTTACACTTAAAAGTAGTAATAATAATAATAATAATAAAAACACATAAAGCTACCTAAAAAGTAAATTCTTTTATGCATTCACATATATGTACATATATAGGTGTACATGAAACATACCCACTCCCTCAAGATATTTCTTTTTTTTTTGTTATAAAAAGTTACTCACATGAAAGACTAATTTTCCAACTTTACTTTACCTTTTGTTTCAAGCTCGTTGGTGCCAGTTGATAATTGCTGAGCTAATTACGTTAATTTTTCTAGAGACTAATGAGCATTTCGTGACCCTGTGACCACGCCTCCTACTCAAAGCATGGACAAAGCTTTGCATATTAACGAAGTGTTTGAAACTAGAGATGGTTTTACTACTTCACAAGAAAGCGAGTGAGAGAGGGAGAGGAAAAAAATTATTAAAAAAGGTAATTGAAGATCATGATGAAAAAATGAAAGACACCTCCACACAAAAAAGTTGAAATGAGCTCAAAAGCTTTTGTACCTACCATACACGTTTAGCAAACATATGCATATATGCGTGCTGGGTACACATACATCACAGTAGAGTACCAGAGAGAGAAAATGAAAAAGGTTCTAATTATGATAATGATTATTCTACTAGGTGTATAATGCATTTTTCGCAAATCAATAAAGGAAAGAAAAGAATAAAAAGAATAATATGACATGTCGTTTGTTAGCCAGTGATAAGTAATCATAATTGTTATTTTTTTATATATATTCAGGGATATGTACGATTTTTTCAGCATAATTTTATTTCATTTTATTAGCTTAGTGTTAATGAGGCAGCCATTCAGTGAGTTTATCTCTTGGCAAACAAGAGAGGGATCCGTCCAGCAAGAAATCATTAGAAATGTCATAAATATAATTACAACTTAGCATTCTCTTGTTTTGTGTTGCAAGTTGTAAATGTACAAAGCTACATGGGCTCCTCTTGGGCGCTTAGTATTTTTCGTCTGTGTCTAAAGAAATACACGCATTATTATCATCATCAACTTACCAACTCAACTAACAAATTTAGGAATTAATGTACTCGAACATCAGTGTTTTTTTACTTTTTTTCTCCTTCCATCCCATCTCTCTTTCGAGAGAGAGGAAGAATAAAAATTAATTTTCCGCGAGGGAAGAACCGGTTGCACAAACAATATTAATTTATAAAATTAACTTTTATTTATTTCAACCAATCACCTTGAAGCAATTAATCAGCAAAGTCAATTACTTAACACATATCTGCCATCCACTCAAAAAAGGAGCCATTTATTGGGCTCTCTTCATGAGACTTGTCAAGTCGTCGTCTCTTATTCTTTTTTAAATACAAAAATGGAAATCACTTTTGATTTGATAAACGTTAAACTTTATTATAGCGCTTTTTTCCAAAGGAGCATATGAAGCACAAAAAAATGTATATTTTATGATTATATTTTGTGTATGACACTAATAGAATAAAAAAAGAGTCCTTTTTGATCTCACCAAAGCATACATGCAGACAAAAGAGCTACAATAAATGTAAACAGTACATACAAATAATAGTAATAATTATTATGATAGCCATTAAGAATTCAGGATGAACAGGTGAAGTCTTGTTTGTTGTTTTGTATTCAGCAAAGTTCTTGTGTTCCTTTTTTTGAGTAGGATGTCATGTTTTGAATGCAGGTGGCATAATGCATTTCACTTTGCTCGCTAAACTGACACCCATCCTTCTATACTTTGATATGCCCACAGGCTACTTTATGGATTTTTGGCAATTAGCACGTATGTTTAAATACATTTCAGCTCTTTTTATTATTGTTTTTATAATGAATTCTGTATGCGTGTGATCTCCCTCTGTCTGTTTTGGCCGAATGGATCTTGTTCTCAAAAACAATGTTAATTTTACCCAAAAATGTAAAATACATTATTGTACTATGTTTTTTTGATTATCATTATAAAGTACTTAAAGAGTGTGACGTCAGCTAAATTAATCATCCAGATATGAATTATGATCACTTTGTTCCCAGAAATAGACGCGATACAAAAATAGATACAATTTTATACCAAATACCACTAATTAACATAATTATGTGTATAACTTTATCTTGGTATGTATATCTTGTAAAAAAATTTGTTTAAAAAACAAACTACCTTGACTTTTGTAAATGGATGAGTTTGTTTGTACACTTTGTACTACACAGTAACTTCCAGTTTAACAATCTTAATTTTGATACTACATCCACACCATAAAAAAAAGTCATCATGGTACATGTGGGGTTTAAGGGCACGCATGCATGTGCATTCCTCCATGATGCCACAATAATTAGGTATACTTTTACACACTTGAGTGACATACACTCGCCATTATATCAACGATTAAAATTACATTGAAATATGATAATGTATCCGTGAGATAAAGACGCATATTATTATTATTATCCCAATTATAACAATAATATCAACGCAATTTTCCCTTTATTTCATTTCATGCATAACCCAATCAATTTTTTTTCCTTTGGTTTAGGAGCAGGAAGAAGTATAATTTCTTTTGTTTACGTATCACTCGTAATAATACACTTAAATGCGTGTATTAACATAATGAGCATATCAGAAAAACATGAAAAACGTAATCGTGGAAGCTCAAATTGAACACCTTTTTTGCTAATTTTACTCTAATTTGCAATCTGTTTAGCTCATTAAGTTGCTGTTTCCTTGAGTACATTTCGTGCATTACAAAACATTATTATTACATGATTATNGCATTATAAAACATTATTATTACATGATTATCAGTGTTATTGTTGGTTTCATTAGGTCAACTCACCTCTCTGGTAATAACGATAATCATATTACTATTTTATCTACTACTGCCGTATACCATAATGTTCTCCACCAAACCATCAAAGTCTAACAGGCATATAAACTACTACACGTTCTTCTAGGTATACTTTTTTTGCATATTAAATTGAAGGATAATTGGAATATAATAATTTTGCATTATTATTGCATATGCGTACCTATTTAGCAGAAAGTGACGCTATGAGTCTCTCTAGCATATTTTTTTTATTTCGTTCTGCACGACTGAATACACTTTTGATTCGCAAATACACCACTTTAAAAACACGCCAAAAACTCCATATTTGTAGTAGAGATCTACTATTTTTAAGATTTCAGAAACACCCTCGTCTTATTATTACAATTGTACACATACCTATGCAGGGTTGGAAGAAATTAAAAAAAATTATAGTACCGTGGTAGATGTTCGTGTAAAATAATATATGAAGTTCATAACAACACTTTTGCCGAGAGTGGAGTGGTGATGATGATGATGATGGTGATGGTAGTGGTGGCTCATTATTTGTTTTTGCCACAGACAATAAAAGTAGTGTTAATGACACCCATTCAAAACTAACTTTATGACCTGAATGAAAAAGCCTCTTGAACTATAAAGTGTATATATATATTTGATAAAAAAACCTACTACATTTAACATATGGTTAGGAACCAAAGTGCAATTAAAAAATAATTTACACAAGACTCGGTTTTATGGTTATCTTCTCCATAATTATGCGTGGTTGGTATATACACATATGTGTGTACCTATACGATGATGACGTGTTCTTTACAACAAGACAAAAATCAGTTTTCATTACAATTTTTATGTACAAAACAACAGAGGAGAGGAGGAAAAATGTAGGAATAATATACTAGATAGGTACACATAAACAGCTTTCAATTAGAAGTGTAATAATAATAAGTACTACTTGGTTTAGGTTGAAGATATATATACCTACCATGTACATGTTTTTATGTACATATAATATGCGCACTATAATATGTACCTTTTATATGAATTCCAGAAGTTTTCAGGATTTTGATATGACCAGTGTTTTTAAACCCATCAACTTTGAGTTTTTTAGACAATAAGAATCAGGAGCACAACATTTTACTGTCCTTTTTTTGTGGCCCAACTTATTAAAATTGATTTTTACAAACTCTTTACGCTATATGGTTAATAAAATTGAGAAGGATCTTGTTTTTCATGAAATCATAAAAAAATATTAATGCAATTTAACATTTTTAGTAGTTTTGGTACACGAGGGTTAATTGATATTTGGGATGGGAATTTTTGCTCTGGTTTGTATCATCATTCATCATTCATCATCATCATCCTGCCCCTTTTGCTCAGAGTTGTGTATATTTTGTCGGTTTCATGCGCAAGCTGGTTAAGCGTGTGTGATGCACCTACTATATAGGTATGCATATATGCCTACATATATAACATGTGTGGTTTTTAAGTAAAATCAGACTGATTTTTGAAGGAAAAAGTAATATTTTTAGCATGGGTTCCATGTGCTTACCTTTAGAATCATTGTCGCATTTGACTAGGTCACGAATGGAAAAGAGTCCTTTGGCAGGACGTGGCTGAGACACCGGCTTTTCGTTTGAGATCATTTTGTCACTGGATTTACAGGTTAAGTCCATCATAATAATACTGATATTATTTCAGTAATTAAATAGCGTTATTTCACTCATAAAAACGTGATTTAAAAAATGGATAAGTACATACAATATTCATTCAAGTGTGTATATATTTTTTAGGGTCTCTTTTTGTTCCGTGTGGTTTTTCGGGCTCTTGTTTACGTAACCGGTTATACTTTTTTTATGTGAATGGCTACAGATAAAAAAAACTGCCTACATTTCTAATGATTTTTTATCGTTGAAAATCAAAAAGTTTTGAAGGTATACACACATATATATCCAATCTCACGATTTAGTTGAGAAACTGGAATTTTATGGTTCATTTATTACCACCAATTTCAGACGTGTCTCTATAAATTGAAATTCCAATAATTATTATTGCATGTGCAGAATAATATCTTGTATTTAAACAACAGATAGAGGAAATGCTGACGATCGTCTTGATTACTTGAATATTATGTATTTTTGTTGCAAATGTAAGGGTTCATCAAAAAGTTCACAGTTGTTAACTATCAACATTCGCAAGTATTAATTTGATAATTGGTCGGCATCATTCATTTAATTATACACTGGGTGCACTCAGAAAAAAACTAGAGTTCATATGTTGTTGTTCTTGTGTGCTTCTCAAATGCACAGTGTGTTAATCACCATCATGTTCTGAGAAAAAACATTCAATTATTGTTTTATGATTATTCCAGAACAAAAATGTAATTGTTTCCTTTTGCTCAAGGGCAAACATTAGTTCACATGAAAATTATGTTATTATTGTACACACTTCAAATAAAGTTAACTAATTTGTCACGAGTAGCAAAAATGACTTTTCAAAACTGTTTAACGATTTCTTTCAAGTGCCGACAGACTGGAACTTAACTGTTATTCTGTGACCGACTTGGCAATTTTTATTAATATCAAATAACAAAAGGTAATTATTTTCTTGTTTAAAACTTATAAACTTGCTTAAACATAAAAACACGTTTCAGACAACCACAATAAGCACGGGTTGATGAGAGTATATTTCTGTTAAAAGTAGCTTGAGAGCTACTGGAACATGGACAGCTATACTGTTTTCACCACTTTTGGGGCAATTGAATACAAAACTAGGAAGGAAGTCTTCCTATTCTCATGACAATCCTGACACCAACAACACACATCAACAAGCACAATGTAAATCGTGTGGACTGTGGACGACACTGTGATGATGAGTTGGACACACTCACACAGACTTTATTTAAAAAACAAATGTATTGACTTATTATTGTAGTAGCAGGCAAGGGTAAACGATAAAAAAAATGTTCCGACTGTGTATCAAAACAGGCAATAAAACATGTTTCTTTTATGCGATCTCTCAGCACAAAGGAATGTGTGATTAAACAAAAGTAAAACAGAGTTTTAGAGCGAGAGATGATGATGACTGCGCGCTGTGTGTGAAGTTAAGCTTGGCATGAACCACGTTGCTCAAAGTGTGCAAGGCAACTGAAACAGTGGGGAAGGAGCCGCCGTGGAGAAAAAGGCTAATTCTCAACAAAAGTCAAGAAAATGAGCGTGTACACCTGCCAACATACAACAAACCATTATTATTACCAACTACTTCCCTACTACTACCACCACCACTACTACTACATCCACCACATCACCTCATCATATTTACCTGTGGCGATACAATCATGTGAAGTGAATACACGGCAAAAGCGGCAGCAGCACACAGGCAGGCGAGTAAAAAAGAACGATTGTATATAATAATGTATTGTTATGGATGTATGATGATGATGCATTCATGTACACACCACACACACAAGAATGAGTAATCTATTCAGCACTGAGGGAGTCAATAACAAGCATAAAGAAGTCAGAAGTCACTTTGCCTGTTAACAATAAACAGGGCTTTCCTTGCTTCTTTATGCCTTTTACATGCATTGATAAACGTGTAGAGTAACAATACAACAATTACAAGAGGACTGCACATGATATGTAAAAAGCAAATAATATATTGTGCATTAATGATAATTAAGCCTTAATTTTTATTGCACTACATACTAATTTTGTACAATCATAAAGTATACATTGTTGATTTCAATTTAAAATTTATATACTTGTTTGTATTTTTTTATAAATCATACACATTTGCACTTTTTTGGGTATTGGTGATTGATAGAAGTATGAAGAGAGATAGATAAACATTCATTGCATTTTAAACATTTTTAATAATATGGAATGATTGGGGTATACAAATTATAGACTTTAATGATGCAAATGAAATACTTGTTTCGTGATTAACGAGAAGCATTTAATGTTTTCAAAATGTGAAGGACTATGAATTTGTAAAAATTAATTTTGATTGCGTTGTTGTGATCATAGATCATTTTTACATGTCGATAATATATTCCCCCGATTTGTTGTTTATTCCCCTAAGCTCCAACCCCTCAAAACTTACAGATAGGTATATGTATTATGTATATTATTATTACAAAAAAATGATAAACGAAAGTAATCTCAAATTCTAGAGGAATACAAAATTATGATTACAATTCGTAAATTTAAAGTGCACTCTTTATACTCAGGTATAAAGAATCCCGTTTTCCTCTTTTGCCAGCAGTAAGTGCAGTAGTTAATTCAATTGTTTTTAAAATAAGTCCTTTGACCATCAAATAATAGCAACGCACCGCACCCCATGCATCTCATTATTTGTACAATGTGTACATGTATTCATCTTGGCAATAATGATAACTTGATAAAGCGCAAATACATACATAATATGATGATGTGCCTACTATATATAATATGTTGTTGTGAGAAAGAGAGAGAGAGA